>JAVSCE010021725.1:0-153467 GCA_032199065.1 Smutsia gigantea | reverse complement strand
AAAAAAAAAAAAAGAATATCCAGGTTTTAAAATTTGTTGTCAGAATTGATGGATCAAAAAAAAATTATTTCAATTTTTCTTAATCTGTGGACATGTCTTCTTTCTTAATCATCTATATTTTCACTTTCTCTTTTTTAAAATTAGGCTCTTTAAGAATTTTATTGTCTTCAAAGTAACAGTTTTTGGATTTTTATCCTTTCTACTAATTTTTGCTTTCTATTTCATTAGCTTTAACATTTTCCTGCAGTAATTCTGTCTTCCTGCCTTCTTTTGCATGCTATTTTATTGTTCCTTTTCCAATTTCTTAAAGTAAATATTAAAAATTCCATTTTTTAAATTTTGGTATCATTAATGTACAATCACTTGAACAACATTATAGTTACTAGAACCGTATTATCAAGTTCCCCCCACATACCCCACTACAGTCACTGTCCATCAGTGTAGAAAGATACTATAGAATCATTACTTGTCTTCTCTATAAATACTGCCTTTCCCATGTCCCCTGCCGCTGCATTACGGGTGATATTCATATAAAAATTCCACATTTTAAAACTATCTCCTATTATAACAATGGTGTCTAAGACTTTTAATTACCTGTTAAGTATAATATTTGCTCTATGTCCCATAGATTGATATTAAGTATTCTCTTTTACTTTGCTTTCTGCATAGTTTTGATTTTCTCTTTTATCTAAGAGTTATCTACAAGTGCGTTTCTTTTTTTTTCTGCTCCAAAATGACATTTATTATTATTTTTTATACTTTATTTGGTATCATTAATCTATAATTACATGTGCAATATTATGGTTATTAAACTACCCCCTTCATCAGGTCCCCCCCACCAACGCCATTACAGTCACTGTCCATCAGCGTAGTGAGATGCTACAGAATCACTACTTGTCTTCTCTGAGTTGTACAGCCCTCCCCGCGCCCCCCCAACATTATATCTGCTAATCATAATGCCCCTTTTTCCCCCCTTATCCCTCCCTTCCCACCCATCCTCCCCAGTCCCTTTCCCTTTGGTAACTGTTAGTCCATTCTTGGGTTCTGTGAGTCTGCTGCTGTTTTGTTGCTTCAGTTTTTTTCTTTGTTCTTATACTTCACATATGAGTGAAATCATTTGATACTTGTCTTTTTCGGCTTGGCTTATTTCACTGAGCATAATACCCTCTAGCTCCATCCATGTTGTTGCAAGTGGTAGGATTGGTTTTCTTCTTACCGCTGAATAATATTCCATTGTGTATATGTACCACCTCTTCTTTATCCATTCATCTACTGATGGACACTTAGGTTGCTTCCATTTCTTGGCTATTGTAAATAGTGTGCGATAAACATAGGGGTGCATCTGTCTTTTTCATATTGGGCTGCTGCATTCTTAGGGTAAATTCCTAGGAGTGGAATTCCTGGGTCAAATGGTATTTCTATTTTGAGTTTTTTGAGGAACCTCCATACTGCTTTCCACAATGGTTGAACTAATTTGCATTTCCACCAGCAGTGTAGGAGGGTTCCCTTTTCTCCACATCCTTGCCAACATTTGTTTTTTGTGTTTTGGATGTTGGCCATCCTCACTGGTGTGAGGTGATATCTCATTGTGGTTTTAATCTGCATTTCTCTGATGATTAGCAATGTGGAGCATCTTTTCAGGTGCCTGTTGGCCATATGAATTTCTTCTTTGGAGAAGTGTCTATTCATGTCCTCTGCCCATTTCTTAATTGGATTATTTGCTTTTTGTTTGTTGATGTGCGTGAGTTCTTTATATATTTTGGATGTCAAAGAAGTGTGTTTCTTAATTTCCAAGAAGCTAAGAATGTTTTAGTCCTTTCATTAGTTCTAACTTTATGGGGGTAATATCAGATGATGTTGCCCATAAAATTGCCACTTTTTTTCAATTTGTTAATGTTATCTTTGTGGCCAAGGGCACAACTAATTTTTATAAATGCTAAACAGATTTAAGAGAAAAAACGTTGCTATTTGTCAAGAAATTGCACTTACTTTGGCTGGGAGATTGCTTTGTCGTGGTTTCTGTATCAAAATGTGGACCTGAAGAAGTATAAAGAACTCCTTTATTGTTATTCTTCCATCTTTGAGTTTCTGAGGGAGAAAAAGAATTTGCATGACATTCAAGATGAGCTCATTTTGACTATAACCATTTCATTTATTTCTAAATAGCTTAAAGTATTTTGCATATATTTGTGGAAATATTACTAAGATATTTGTAAGCTATACATGAGAAGATTTTATCTAATATTATTTCTTAAGTTTATTTAGGAGTAAAATTGGGAAAAAAACAACAAAACATAGGTCTTCTAAGTATAATTTCTATCCTGTATGATCAATTGCCATGTTGTGTCTCTAACAAAGAAACTAGTCTTCTGTATACTTGAAACATTTCATAATTTTTTAAAAATTAAAAAAAGAGAAAAAAAGAAATCAGTTGTTTTGAGAAATATTTTAACATACCGCCTTCAAGTTCTCTTCAGAAATAGTGTCTCTCAGAAATTGTGATTCCATTTGACTATCGCGGTGTGCTACAAGTAAAGCAAACTGAGGTGATGAACGAGTCAAAATTAAACTGTAAACTTAATTTTAGTTATCGTTCAGGTTTATGTGTGGTTTATTCTCCTGAAGCTATTCACTAGGATCTTTCTGGGAAGAAAGTCATCTGTAGGACAAAATATATTAGTTTTAAGGCTACATTCATTGTTTCTCTACAAATTATAAGCCTCTTAAGGAAATCACTCTATCCTTTGCAGTATATCACTTCTCAATTTATTAAAATAACGAAGAATTTAAAATTATCTGTAACTCTCAAAAAGCTTATACAAAGTTCAAGCATTCTCTGAATTGAAATACATTTATTATTAGTTAAGTAAGCAAATGACTTCTATTATTTAGACTTCATGATCTTACTGCTAAAATCCAGAGAGGTCCCATCAGCCTTGATTGAATCCAGGGAACTGCTGCAACTAGATGGGGTCCTGCTCAGGCTTTTTATCAATACACTGTTAGCATTTTTATCAACATCCTCTTCAGCATGGTGATCAAAAACCTGAAATTATCAGTTAAGGGACATCATTAGGATAGAGTTATGACACTGTATACTTATGATTAAATGTTTTTTGAACACTAACAGAAATAAAGGCACACCTTGGAGATACTTTGGTTCCAGACCACAACAATACAGTGAATATTGCAATAAAGCAAGTCAAATGAATTTTTTGGTTTCCCAGTACATATGAAAATATGATTATAATACACTGTCATCTATTAAATGTTCAATAGTATTACATCTAAAAAAAATGTACATACCTTAATTAAAAATTACTTTGCTGAAAAATACTAACCATCATCTAAGGTTTCAGTGAGTGGTAATCACTGATCACAGATCACCATAACAAATATAACAATGAGGAAAAAGTTAGAAACATTTCAAGAATTACCAAAATGTGACACAGAGACACAGGAGCAAATGCTGTTGGGAAAATGGTACCAACAGACTTGCTCAAAGCAGGGTTGACACAAACCTTCACTTTGTAAAAAATACAGTATCTGTGAAGAGCAATAAAGCAAAGCAAAGCACAATAAAACAAGGTGTACCTATACTACTTCTGACATAAAGTTTATTTATAATTCATATGAAGTATCTTAGTAAAGAATTAGAATAAGTAACAGGCAAATTATTAGACCACTAAGGTTCAAAGTAATTTAAGAATATATAGAAATAACTGCATTATACTATATAAGCAAATTGTTTCTCAGATGTATCTAAGTTATAGCCATATCCTATGAGCTACTTATGATTGTACATAGGAATATTTCTCCAGCCCTATAATTCGAAATAATGAATTCCTACTTACCTAATACTAAAATTAAAGTTCAAGAGTACTAATAATTTTTTTAAAATCAAGAACATTCCTTAGTTGAAGACAGAGCTCACCTCCTGATCTTGTGCGGTACCATTAAAGCTAATCTCACTTTTTCTGAATTTTTTCTCATTTTCAGTATCATCATCTTCTTGTACCCAGGTTCTTTTTTGGCTATTGCAGATTGCTTGCATTTTATTTTCAGATGGTGAAATCTCTTTTTGGTATGTCTCAATCAAAGCCTTTTCTTCAGTTTCTATGCTAACAGAGTCTGAAGAATTAATCTCACCAGGATATGTAGGAAGATTTTCCTCATTTATATATTGAGATGGACTTAACTTCAGTTTAGTTGCAACAAATCCAATGCCTAAACCCTTAGTAGAGACTTCCTTAGTCTCCAGGTGATTTAAATCAGCTGTCTCTGCTTGAAGATGCTGCAGGTCATCTATGCCAGTGACACTACAATTTCTCTTGTTTGGCAATCTGGGCAAAAATATTCCTAAAGAACATCTCCTCACTTTCTCTTTTACAACTGTCATTAATGGTACAGCGTTGGTTTCAGCTCCATTATGAGAAGTTTTATTTTCTTCATCTCTATCATCTTTAACATTGCTGGACACTGTGATATTATTATGTATTTCTGTAGCTTGTACTATATTCATATGATTGTGTGCCTGATTTACTAATTCCAGTAATTGTTCTGAAGAAGGTGGTACATGAACAGTTTGGAAATCTAAAAATTTTTCAGTTTTTCCACTTAAATTATTCAGATTTGGTTTGATACTACTAAAACTTGCAGCATCAGAAATAATTACAGGATCTGATGTTTCTTTAGGATTGGCATGAGTTTGAATAACTTGCTTAGTCAAGTCTGAGTTACTGTGGAAATCTATAGCTGTATTACACTTAGGTGTTTGAATATTTTTCTTCAGTTCTTTATTACAGGCTATAGTAAACTGTTTCTCATTATTGAGCATTTTGGAGTCATTTTCACATGTAGGTTCAGAGCAATTTCCTATAACAATATTTAAATTATTTCCAGCTTTAGACAATATTGTTTCATCTTTATTGACAATACTCTGTCCTTGTTGAGGTAACAGAAATAGGTGGGTTGAGAGATGAGGCTGAGAAGCAACACAAACATCACTAACAAAGGTCTTCTGTAAACCATGCTCTGCATTATCAACAAAGGCCTCCATTTGATCCTTTGGAAGCTTAAAAGATACTTGGTTTGAATTAAGCTTAGCCATCTCCCCCAGATCTTGACCATATACTAAAGTTTGATTAGCTAATTGATTTTGGGGTTCCTTAATAAGATCTTGATCTTTGAGCACTGTTATGATACAATCTAACTGTCCTTTGGCATTGGGTTGAATAACTTTTTCCTTCTCTAACACATAATAAGGAGGAGAGAGAGGCAGTCCCTCAGATTTCAAGTAATGCTCACTGGCTAAATCATCTGCACAAGCAAGATGATTTTGCACTGGGCAATTACTGGCTTTCTCATCTTTAGCACATAAGGACATAACGTTACCTTCCGAATTATAGGAAATAACATTTGAAAAAAAGGAATAATTATCACTGGATCCACAAATAGCAGTTTCTTGCCTGTTCATAAAATCCACATTTATTCTATCTGTATTATTTAAGTGACAACTTTCAATTTTGGCTTTTTCTAATGTAAAAGCCTGGTCTACAACTTTTCCCACAACCTTTTCATCCATAGCACTGCTGTGGAATTTGAATTCTATTTCATCTTGACCCTTAGGCAATGTATTAGGAGTAAATGGTATCACATGATGCTTTTGCTTGGTGTGAATAACAGTTTTGTGTTCTACAGCCAGTGTTTGCTTTTTAGTGATTTCTTGAACAGAACTACCATCTTTAGGAAAAGAAGCACTCAGAGTTTTTCCTTCCCTTATTCCAAATTCAGGGCACTCCTCAAGTATTTTCTCCGTGGCTTGACAATCAATGAAAACAGTATGGGACTTGGTGACTTCCAGATCACTCTGATTACCTAACAACATTACAGTTTGGGCCATAGGCCTAGTGACTATTTTATCTGGTGAGACAGTTATACATTCTAAGGCAGTTGTGTGACTTCTGGTGACCTCCATGTCATCCTGTCCACATGTATACAAAACAGTTTTAGAAGTTCCTGCCAAAGGCATCAAATGGGAGTCCTGTCTATCTTCCAGGGTACTTTTGTTATTTATTTCCACTGAACAACTCTTGATGATATCCCTATCATTTCTATCATTCTTAGAAAATGCAATGGTCTTGTCATTTCTGAGTCTCAGGCTTTTCATTGTCTGACTTTTGCCTGATAGAAGTTCATTCAGAAATACAGGCTTTTGTACCTCTTTGTCATTTTTCCAAATGGTTGATTTTGACACTCCTATATTATCATCAGCTATAAACGCTACAGCTTTCTCTATAGGACCACTGTTAGACCACTCTCCTGGTAGTGTTAGCTGGCTGACTTTTGCTGCAGAATGGTCATTTTCAACATTCTCTGGAAAGAAAACATTCTCCTTGGCAGATGTCACTTTTGGTTTTTCTAGGCTTTTCTTGTTGGATAGTTCAAAATTAGGTCTGTCTGGAAGCACAGCTGTCTCTACTGCTTGGTAGTCAGTGAAAACAATGTGGGACTTTGTCATTTCTAGTTTATCATGATTACCTACAAATATTTCAGTTTTGTCCACAGGTATAGTATTTATTTCATCCGGTGAGACAGTTTTACATTCTATGGCAGTGGTATGACTTCTAGTGACCTCCATGTCATCCTGCCCACATGTATACAAAACAGTTTTAGAAGTTTCTGTCAAAGGCACCAAATAGGAATCATGTTCCTCTACTAAAGGTCTATGATTTATTTCCACTGTATAACTCTTGGTGATATCCATATCATTCTCATCACCCTCTGAAAACACAATAGTCTTGTCTATTTTTAGTCTGCCAACACTTTTCCTTCCACAAGTTTTGATATCTTGCTTTTCATTAAGAAATGCAGGTTTCTGTACACTTTCATCCTCCAACACATCCATGATAGCCGTAGAAATAAATACTCCGTTTTTTTTTATAGGACTTTCACTACATTTTTCAGCTTCTACAGCTACCTGTCTGTTTACTGTTGTTAGCTGGCTGCTAGTGTCTTCTAAATCATTCTTACCCAGTTCTTGTACTTCAGGACCAAATCCAATGACAATAGTGTGACTCTTGGTTAGATCCATATTTTGCTCCTCTTCTGAGCAAATAATTATGTTGCCATGAGAACAGTCAGGTGTGGGATTGCCTAAACTTTTCCGAACTGATTCAGTCAGTTTAGAATTCTGGCTTGGTACAGATTTCACTATATGACTATTAACAGCAGTATTAGGATTTTTCATAGCAGACTGTCCTTCTGATGAAAATGGCTTTGTGGTAGAAAACAAAGGTTGCTCACATGAAACTGTATTTCTATTATTTCTCAGTGCTTCTTGTTTATCAAGATCTCCACCAGAGTATATTATATTATAGTTAGTATCAGCTGACTGAGGAGAATCTTTATCAAGGTAGGGTGAAATTTTCAAAACCTGATCTTTTTCTTTGCCCCAGGTGTTAGTTGGGATGTTTTTAGACATTATGTGTGGTTGTTGGGATGGTTCAACATGACTTTTGGTCATTTCTTTCCATTCATCTGAAGGGCTTTTGCTGTGAGAGTGAGATTTACTGGTATTCTCAGGTGCTACAGTGTAAGATGCAAAAGGAGCTTGACTTTTTAAGTTAGTTGTGTGACTTTTAGTCAAATCCATATCTTCACCTCTGAAGATTTCAGTCTTGTCATTCAATGAAACAGATAAAGGATTTGCCAGGTTCTGCTGTAATCTTTCCTTAGATACATGGGGAACTGAGCTACAATTTACATTCATTTCCCCATCCTCTGACATGATTATGTAATTTTGGAGCATCATTTCTTTTTCAGATATTGATGTAGCTGCTATCTGTACATTTGTCTGATCTTGTTTAAAAATTTGATTATCTATTGCAACTGTATGACTCTTGGTAATATCCATGCTATCCTCTCCTGAATAAACAATTTTCTCTATGGGAAGACAGACGGTATCTAGATTGGGATATATTTTAGAATAATTACTGTTGGGCTTTAGCAAATTTTTCTCCTCTCTCATACCTGAGAGACATTTGGTCAGTTCCATGGCATCATTAAAACTGGAACATAAACATGTCTTATCTTGAATAGTTGTACTGGAACATACAGATTTGGGGATCATGGCCAATGTTCTGACATCTTGGTTAGATGTCTGTGTGACTGTATGAGTTTCTGTCCCTATAATGTGACTTCTGGTATTAAGTATTTCAGTCTTAGGGTTTAAGGAAGGATCTTGAAAAGCAACATTCTGTTTATTCTTAAAGATTTCCTTCTTTTCCTGAGCTTTAGTTCCATAACCTGTTGTAATATCCATCATGACATTCTGAGTTCGGTTTTCTATTTCAGATAAATTATCTGCTGAGGGTAAAATCTGTGTAGTGTGGTTCATTGTCAAGTCCATAATGTCATTGCCATAAATTGTAATATCATCACTTTTAAATTCCTGTAAGCTGGCCTCACTGGATGTGGGAACCAAAGTCTGAATATTAGCTGTATGACACTGGGTGAAATTCATGCCATCATCTTGTTCTCTGAAGATTCTAGTTACATTATTGGTATTTTCATCTACACTAAGAGATGTGTGCATTTGACATATAGAAGAAGTCCTACGTGATTCTTTGGAATGAATGGATATCTCAGAATTTTCTTTATCAGGTCCTGTAAAAGGAGAAGCATTAGATTTTCCTGTTTTCAATCTTTTTACAAAGTCATTGAAATTTATTTTCTTTCCTGAAGAAGTGTTTTGATCCATAGAAAAATTTAATTCTTTTTTCATTCTTGAATTCTCAGTATGGAGCTTTAAGTTAGCAAGAAATGATGTGGTATCTATCTTGGTGGACTTTTCATTTTTGGTACAATCTAAAAGGTCTTTGGTAATCATCACAGTGTGACTTGTTGTCAGGTCCATCTGGTTTTCATCTGAAAAGACGACTGTCTGGTCATTTGCATGCTTCCTTTGATAGTTGTGTTCTATAACTGAAATCTATAATGAAAGCAAAATACAGGAGATCAGATAAAAATGCAAACTTTTAAAAAGGTATTTTACATAGACTATATATAGATTACTATATAAATAATCCTCAGTGATGGTTTCATGATACATTGGTTTGTCTGAATCAGTGGTGTGGTTTGTAACATGTAATCTGTTATTAAAACTTTTCTAAAGTCTGTGAATACTTTCAGTGTTTTTGAACAAATTAAAAGTTCAACGTTAGTTATACACCCACTAGAATGACTAAAAAATGAAAAAAAATGTAACTACAATGAAAATTCTGTGTAAGGTTATTGTCATTGTAAATAAAAAAGGCTTGGAAAGGAACACATGGATGATGGCTAATTTATAGTATACTCTGCACTCTTGGGAGCTGGGTTCTCTTTGAATCTTAATGCAGTGGATTAGGACATGCTCTAACTCCTACTCAAAAAGTATGGTCTGTGGACTACTGTATTAGCATCACCTAGGAGAGTGTTTTAAGTATAGAATTTCAGGGACTACTCCAGGTATACCAGATAAGAATCTGTATTTTAACAAAATCCTGAGATTACTTATATGCCTATTAAGGTCTGAAAAGTCCTGATATAATTTATTTATTCCCTATTATTTAAATTGACAGGGATTTCACTATCCTTAATTAACTGCAAAGTTTGTAAGTTTTTCTAGTCTATGCAAGGTCCATTTTGGTAAGTAATCCCTAAATCATGCCATTAGCATTAAATATTTTGTGTTTTTAAAGTTTTGACTGTCAAGAGAGATTAAAATATGAAGACATTTGCAAGAACCCATACCTCTTTCTGTTGCATCTGGGTCTGAATGGGAGCACAAAGCAATGTATTCATCCCTATAGAGCAAAAAGAAACAAGTACAGTCAGTGACAAAAATACATACCATCAAGAGGCTGATTTTCTTTTTCTTATGATCTTCATCAGTTATGAATATTTACTGAAGTTTTATCAGTTACTAAGCCCTTCATAAGGACTTAGGTATTAAATTTCATTAATATTTTTAATTGTTCCATTTTAGAGACGGACAGATCAGTGATTATTGTATTCTCTGTGCAACTGAAATGTTTTTAGAATGTGGTAGAGATTTTAAGGGTGGGAAGTTTAGACTACTTTATTCCCCTTCACTTCCCCAGTTTTAGTTCCTGGAAAGTAGATGTTACATGGTAAAGAGTACTAACTGATGAGACTGAAACACTAGGGTAAGATTTTAAAGCATCTTTTATTCTGTATTAAGGATCTAGACATTCCCATGATGAGATGTGTATTTTATAAAAATAATTCCAAAGAAGAAAGTAGGTTTAAGAGAAAATGAACCATGAGAAACTAATGTAATAGTTTAGATACAAAATGACGAGAGTTTATATTAGCGCAAGAGACAATAGAAATGAAAATAAGAAATGAGACTTAGGACATTTTAGAATTGAAATACAAAATTTGGGTAACAATCTGGATTTCAGAAATAAGGAAGGGATTAAAGATGCTATAATAAAACAGGAAATAAATTTTAAAATACTTACATTTAAGGCAAATCATTAAAACATTTTAAATAGTTTATGGTAACCTTGACTGAATATGATGAATTATAGGTTTTTGATTAAAAGCCTTATTTATATATCAAGTCTCCATTCATTTTTTCAACAAGTATTGATTCAGAACTTATTATGTGCCCCAAACTCAACTATCTACTAAAGCACAAAGAACAAGACAACATTTCTGAACTCAAACAGTTCCTAGTTTAAGAAGAGCAAGAAGTAAACACCTAAAGTACAATGTGACTGAGAAACTGAAGGAGTGTTAATGAGAGCACAGGGCAAAAGTGACTAACTCCTTGGTTTTGTCAGAGAAAGCTTCATTTAAGCCAGTACTATTTAATGTATGTGAACTGTTTGTTACCCATTCATGATGGATAAACAACTTTCAGCCCAATGTAAATCATGTAATATTTCCTTTATCAAGAAAGCTTTGCTAAGGAAAAAATAGCAGCTAACTAAACAGAAGCTTACTGCCATAGTTGATTTGTATTCTAGTGCAAATTCCTTTTCTGTCATGGACTATAACAGTTTGTGGACTTTGGACTTTGAATAGCACTGAAATTAAGCTAACTGAAAAATGAGAAGACTACTAGGCAAATTGGAGTAGGAAGAACACTTTAAGTACGAAATAGCGTTTACAAATGGATATAGGCAGAAAGAAGTCCACGTGTAGTTCTTCATGAGCTAGATCATAGGATGTCCATAAAGGGTAAGATATAAGTTTGGAGAAGACAAACCAAATTATTAAGAGCTTTCTAAGTATATGCTAGGAATTGTGAATTTTACCCTGTAAACAAAAATGTATCATTAAATAATTTTAAGTGGAGAGGTAATATGATTAGATTTAGAAATACGTAGAATGGATTAGAAAGAAAGAAACTAAATACAAAAGCCCAAGTAAAAATAATGAGGACTTGAAACAGTGGCTGAAGGACTAGAGAATAAGTAACAGATTTGCAAGATATTTAGGAGACAGAATAGAGAGTAGGGCCAAATGATACAAAAATGAACAAAAATTTAAAAAATGACTCCATTCTTGACTTCAGTGAATTAATTTGAGTGACTAGGAGCCAAGACAGAGAAAACAAGAGGAACAGCAGGTTTAAGAGAAATTCTAGTATGTCTATGAAATTTTAAATTGAAGATTTTATGTAAAGAACAGAGATCTTTCACATTTCTCCCGCCAGTTTTTACATATTACTTTTCAAGGAATCAAAATGAAGAGAAAGGTGTATGGTAGGAAAAGTATTCTGGTCATACTCACCAGTTATTTCACAGTAGTTATCTTCTGGATTCTTATTCCTAAAAATTAAATAATATTTTCAAAATCTATATCCCAAACAATTACCAAGAATGAAAACAGTTGAAAGAGCAGAGAAGGTGAAAGGTTTTCATAGGTGACTGGCAGAAAAACACAAAGCCATCTTTTAAAAAAGACTCATCTAATACTAGCAGAAAAAAATTATAAGATATGTAAAGTACCCTTTTCTTATTGGTCTTAATGGTTTGTTAATTTCAAGAATACTGTAAAAATATGCTTAATACATGCTACTTGCTAATTTTTTCAAAAACAATGACCTACAAAGTAACTCATTTCCTATAAAAGTTAGCCTTAAAAAAAAGGTATGTAAAAGGGAACAACTGAAATGTTCATCACTAGGGAGCTGACTAAATGTTAGGGCAGTCATACATCATATTGTAACAGACTGAGGTAGATCTGTATGTAAAAACATGGAAAGTGCTACAAGACATATAATTAATAAGTGATCCCATTTTTGCCTTGTTAAAAAAAACGCTGAAGACAAACATGCACTTGGATTACATATAAAATTTCTGCAAGGACATCCAAATTTATCAACAGTTGTTATCTCTGAGGAGCCAATCTGGCTTAGAGATTTTCTGTATCAGTATATAAAAGGGAATCGTTTTTCCAGCTCAGTAGTAGTCAGTAACATATAAAATTTATTAATTTACTTAACTAGTCCCCTACTGGTGGATTAGAATCTTTTGCATCTTTTTCTATTACAATAAGTGATGCAGTAAATGATCTTATATAGTCATCATTTCAAATATGTTCAAGTATATTGTGATAAACTCCGAGACATGAAATTGCCGAGTCAAAGAGCATGTGCATTTAAAATCTGAATTTGAAATTTGAATGATACTGCCAATTGCCTTCTATAACTTATACCCACGAGCAATAGCTGACTTCTTACCTATATTCTTAACTGCTTAGATAAAAAATTATACCACAAATATTTTAAGTTTATATTTCTCTTCTGAAGTAAGCATCTTTCCATTTGTTCAAGACCTACTATTCTATGTATTAATATTATAAGAAAAACTGATTTAATGAAAAAATATCGGAAGACTTCATATTTCCTGGTTTGTAGTAGCTGATGTATTTAAGGATTTATATATGAAAGTAGAGTGTTTCATCACTATTAAAACAATAAGCAGTACAACATATGCACTTATTAGATATAGCAGTATATCAAATTCTGCAAATAATTTGTTTTCTGAATTAATCCTATATATTCCACAACAGGGACATAAAAATAATTTAAAAAAAAAATATTAATTTAAAGAACATTTATTATGAATAGCTTCTAAAGTAGAAGTTGAATACTTTTCTTACTTACTGTATAAATAGAACATTTTCTCCTGTTTCTGTTTCCAAAAATAAAATAAAAATCAAATTCGTAAAAAGATACACTGATAAAGCATTAGAAAAGTTGCATAAGGACATTAATACATTTTTTTGATATACAATCTTATAAAGGTTTCACATACCAACATTGCGGTTACTACATCCACCCATATTATCGAGTCACCCACCACACCACACCGCAGTCACTATCAATGAGTGTAGCAAGATGCCACAGTCACTACTTGTCTTCTCTGTGCTACACTGTCTTCCCCATGACCCCAACACACCCCATGTGTGCCATCATAAAGCCCCTTAATCCTCTTCTCCGTCCCTCCCCTTGGGTAACCCTAGTCCCTTCTTGGAGTCTGTGAGTCTGCTGCTGTTTTTTTCCTTCAGTTTTTGATTTGTTGTTATACTCCACAAATGAATGAAATCATTTGGTACTTCTTTTTCTCCACCTGGCATATTTCACTGAGCATAACCCTCCAGCTCCATCCAAGTTGTTGCAAAAGGTAGGATGTTTTTTTCTTATAGCTGAATAATATTCCATTGTGTTTATGTACCAGATCTTCTTCATCCATCTACTGACGGTCACTTAGGTTGCTTCCATATCTTAGCTATTGTAAATAGTGCTGCAATAAACATAGGGGTGCATGTGTCTTTTTGAATCTGTGATCCTGTTTTCTTAGGGTAAATTCCTATGAGTGAAATTCCTGGGTCAAATGGTATTTCTATTTTGAGTTTTTTGAGGAACCTCCATATTGCTTTCCACAATGGTTGAGCTAATTTACATTCCCACCAGCAGTGTAGGAGGGTTGCCCTTTCTTCACATCCTCGCCAGCATTTGTTGCTTTTAGTCTTTTTGATGTTAGCCACCCTAACTGGTGAGAGGTGATATCTCATTGTGGTTTTAATTTGCATTTCCTGATAATTAGCATCTTTTCATGTGCCTGTTGGCCATCTGAATTTCTTCTTTGGAGAAGTGTCTGTTCAGATCCTCTGCCCATTTTTTAATTGGGTTATTGACTTTTTGGGTGTTGAGGTGTGTGAGCTCTTCATATATTTGGGATGTCAACCACTTATAGGATATGTCATTTATGAATATATTCTCCCATACTGTAGTATGCCTTTTTGTTCTACTGATGGTGTCCTTTGCTGTACAGAAACTTTTTAGTTTGTAGTTACACTTGTTCATTTTTGCTTCAGTTTCCTTTGCACGAGATGTTTATGAAAAAGTTGTTCATGTTTATATTCAAGAGAGTTTTCCCTATGTTCTCTTCTAAGAGTTTTATGGTTCCATGCCTTAAATTCAGATCTTTGATCCATTTCGAGGTTTTTTTTGTGTGTATGGAGTTAGATAGTAATAGTTTCATTCTGTGACATGTAGCTGTCCAGTTTGCCAACACCAGTTGTTGAAGAGACTGTCATTTCCCCATTGTATGTCCATGGCTCCTTTACCATATATTAATTGGTCATATATGTGTGGGTATATCTGGGCTCTCTATTCTATTCCATTGATCTATGGCTGTGTTGTTTTGCCAGTACGAAATTGTCTTGATTACTGTGGCTTTGTAGTAAAGCTTGAAGTCGGGGAGCATAATTCCCCCCGCTTTATTCTTCCTTCTAAGGATTGTTTTTGTTATTCAGGGTCTTTTGTGATTCCATATGAATTTTAGGACTATTTGTTCCAGTTCATTGAAGAATGCTGTTGGTATTTTGATAGGGATTGCATTGAATCTGTAGATTGCTTTAGGCAGGATGGCTAAAACTTTTGAATTTTGACAATATTAATTCTTCTTACCCATGGAACATGGGATTTATTTCAATTTATCAGTGTCTTCTTTAATTTATCCTAAGAGTGTCTTCTAGTTTTCAGGATATAGGTCTTTCACTTCCTTGGTTAGGTTTATTCCTAGGTATTTTATTCTTTTTGATACAATTGTGAATGGAATTGTTTTCCTGATTTTATTCTGCTAGTTCTTCACTACTATATAGGGAAGCAACAGATTTCTGTGTATTAATTTTGTATCCTGCAACTTTGCTGAATTCAGATATTAGTTCTAGTAGTTTTGGAGTAGATTCTTTAAGGATTTTTATGTACAATATGCAAACAGTGATAGTTTAATTTCTTCCTTACCAATTTGGATGCCTTTTATTGCTTTGTTTTGTCTGATTACCGTGGCTAGAGCTTCCAGAACTATGTTGAATAAAAGTGGAGAGAGTGAGCATCCTTGCCTTGTTCCCCACCTTAGAGGAAAACTTTCAGCTTTCCCTGTTAAGTATGATGTTGGCTGTGGGTTTGTCATATACGGCCTTTATTATGTTGAGGTACTTGCCCTCTATACCCATTTTTTTGAAAGTTTTTATCATGAATGAATGTTGAATTTTGTTGAATGCTTTTTCAGCCTTTATGGAGATGATCATGTGGTTTTTGCCCTTTTTTTTGTTGATGTAGTGGATGATGTTGATGGACTTTTGAATATTGTACCATCCTTGCATCCCTGGAATAAATTCTACTTGATCATGATGTATGATCTTTTTGATGTATTTTTGAATTCGGTTTACTAATATTTTGGTGAGTATTTTTGCACCTATGTTCATCAGGGATATTGGTCTATAATTTCTTTTTTCTGGTGCCTTTGCCTGGTTTTGGTATTAGAATGATGCTGGCCTCATAGAATGAGTTTGGAAGTATTCCCTCCTCCTCTACTTTTTGGAAAACTTTAAGGAGGATGGGTATTAGGTCTTCACTAAATGTTTGATAAAATTCAGCCATGAAACCACCTGGTCCAGGGTTTTCTTTTTAGGTAGTTTTTGGATTACCAATTCAATTTCATTGCTGGTAATTGGACTGTTCAGATTTTCTATTTCTTTCTGGTCCAGTCTTGGAAAGTTGTGTTTTTCTAGAAAGTTGTCCAATTCTTCTAGGTTATCCAATTTGTTAACAAGTAATTTTTCACAGTATTATCTAATAAATCTTTTATTTCTGTGGTGTCTATAGTGATTTTGTCTTTCTCATTTCTGATCCTGTTTATGTGTGTAGACTCTTCTTTTCTTGGTATGTTTGGCTTGGGTTTTAACTATTTTTATTTTCTTGCAAAACCAGCTCCTGCTTTCATTGATTTTTTCTATTGTTTTGTTATTCTCAATTTTATTTATTTATGCTCTGATCTTTATTATGTCCCTTCCTCTGTGGACTTAGGGCCTCATTTGTTCTTCTTTTTCTAGTTTCATTAATTGTGAGTTTAGGCTGTTCATTTGGGATTGTTCTTCTTTCTTGAGGTAGGCCTATATTGCAATATACTTCTGTCCTAGCCCGGCCCTTGTTGCGACCCACAGATTTTGTTGAGTTATTCTTTTCACTTGTTTCCACATATTGCTTGATGTCTTTTTATTTGATTGTTGATTCATTGGTTATTTAGGAGCATGTTGTTAAGCCTCCATGTATTTGCGGTCTTTTTTGTTTTCTTTGCATAATTTATTTCTAGTTTCATACCTTTGAGGTCTAAGAAGCTGGTTGGTACAATTTCAATCCTTCTGAATTTACTGAGTCTCTTTTTGTGACCTAATGTGTCATCTATTCTTGAAGATGTTCCATGTGCACTTGAGAAGAATGTGTATCCTGCTGCTTTTAGACGGAGTATTCTGTAGACGTCTTGTTAGGTCCATCTGCTGTAATGTGCCTCTTTTATCCTTATTTATTTTCGGTCTGATTGATTTGTCCTTTGGAGTGAGTGGTATGTTGGCCTCCTAAAATGAATGCATTGCATTCTATTTCCCCCTTTAATACTGTTAATATTTCTTTCACATATTAAGGTGCTCCTATGTTGGGTGCATAGATATTTGTAATGGTTATATCCTCTTCTTGGACTGACTCCTTTATCAATATGTAATGTCCTTGTCTCATTACTTTCTTTGTTTTGAAGTCCATTTTGTCTGATACAAGTACTGCAACTCCTGCTTATTTCTCCCTATTATTTGCATGAAATATCTTTTTCCATCCCTTCACTTTTAGTCTGTGTATGTCTTTGGGTTTGAAGTGAGTCTCTTGTAGGCAACATATAGACGGGTCTTGTCTTTTTTTATCTTTTCTGTAACCCTATGTCTTTTGATGCATTCAGGCCATTTACATTTAGGGTGATTATCGATAGGTATTTACTTGTCATTGCAGGCTTTAGATATGTGGTTACCAAAGGTTCAAGGGTAGCTTCTTTACTATCTAACAGTGTAACTTAAGTAACTTAGTATGCTTTTTCAAACACAGTCTTCCCCCACCCCCTTCTTTTTCTTAGTCCTTCAGTCTTTTTATATTAGTTGTCATATTCTGTACTCTTTACGTATCCCTTGAATGACTTTGTGGGTAGTTTATTTAATTTTGCATTTGCTTAGTAATTAATTAGTCTACTTCGTGTTTTTATTTTCTCTGGTGACAGCTATTTAGAGTTAGGAACACTTCCATCTATAGCAGTTGCTCTAAAATACACTGTAGTGATGGTTTGTCGGAGGTAAATTCCCTCAACTTTTGCTTATCTGGAAATTGTTTAATCCCTCCTTCAAATTTAAATGATAATCTTGCTGGGTAGAGTATTCTTGGTTTGAGACCCTTCTGTTTCATTGCATTAAATATATTACATCATTCCCTTGTGTCCTGTAAGGTTTCTGTTGAGAAGTCTGGTGATAGTCTGATGGGTTTTCCTTTGTATGTGATCTTCTTTTTCTCTCTACCTGCTTTTAATAGTCTGTCATTGTCCTTGATCTTTGCCATTTTAATTATTATATGTCTTGGTTTTGTCTTCATTGGGTCCCTCTTGTTGAGAGATCTGTGCACTTCTGTGGCCTGAGAGACTATTTCCTTCCTCAGATTGGAGAAGTTTTCAGCAATTGTTTCCTCAAAGACACTCTCTATCCCCTTTTCTCTCTTCTTCTTCTGGTACCCCTCTAATGAGAATATTGTTCCGTTTGGTTTGGTTGTAGAATTGTCTTATTATTCTCATTCCTAGAAATTGTTTTTTCTCTCTTGGCCTCAGCTTTTTTGTATTCCTGTTCTCTAATTTCTATTCCATTTACTGTCTCTTCTATCTCTTCTAATATCCTTTTAAATTTCTCCATTGTATGTTTCATTTCAGATACTGTAGTTTTCAAACTTTCTCTTTCTTGAAGTCGTTCCTGAGACCTTGAATATTTTTCTGTAGATCAGTGAGCATGTTTATCATTTTTATTTTGAAATTTTTATCAAGAAGATTGGTGATTTCAGTTTCACCAAGCCTTTTCTGGTGTTTGAAGGATTTTAGTTTTCACAAGTTTCTTTTGCTGCTTCATATTTGTAATGAATAATATGAAATAATAACTTTGTGTAGGCCCTGAAGTTCCACTTTGTGGAGCTGCCCAGTACCTGGAGCAACTGTGGGGGTCACAGGAGAGCAGCACTGGTGCCTGCAGGGAGGAAAGAGCTCTTTCCTGCTTCCTGGCTGCAGTGCCTGCCTCCCCTGCCAGGACCAGTGGGTCGAACACGCAGGGAACAGCTTCTGCGTTATGACCCTGTAGCTGCTATAGGCGGGGCTGCCCTTTGGCAGGCGTGGCATGATGGAGGGTCTGCAGGTTTGCAAACCAGTGCTGGCTGGAAGGATCAGCAGGCTGTGTATCGCAGAGGGGGGCCTCAGTGCTGCATTTCCAGCTGGTGGATGGAGTCCCTGAAGCTCCTGAAAGTTCCCAACCTGTTGGGCTGAGTATGTAGGGATGATTTTGTCCACCTGTCTTTTCTCCTGAGCAGGAAGCTCTGTGTAATCTTCGCCCCTTTAGCAGCCCTCTTGCTGTTATGAAATTTTTCAAAGTGCCTTTCTGTTGTGCCAGAGCAGCTGGTTGTGGGTACCTGTTCTCCACAAGCAGTTGGAGTCAGCCTGTCCGAGTATTATGCCTGTCTTTGCTTTCCAACCCCACTTACCTCCAGAGCACCATATAATGTAGGTTCGTGCGGCCAGAGCATATCTCCAGTGCTGGGTGTTCAGCAGTCCTAGGCTTCTTGCCCCTTCCCACTCCATTTCTCTTCCTCCAGGGGGTGAGCTGGGGTGGTGGGAGGTCATGGGTCCTGCCAGATCGTGACTTTGCTACTTTACCCTTTTCCGTGAGGTCTTCTCTTTCCCCAGATGTAGGCAGTCTGTCGCAGTCATCTTTCTGGTCACTCTTTGAGGATTAGTTGTATTTGCTGTATTTTGCTATATTATAAGCGGTTTTGGGAGGAGATTTCTGTGTTACCTCTCATGCTATCAACTTTAATCCTCTCCAAGGACATTAATAATTTTCTTTGGAATTATTAATGTGGAATTACATGAGCAACATTATGGTTACTAGACTCCCCCTATTATGAAGACCCCACCACATACCCCATTATACTCACTGTCCATCAGCGTGACATTAATAATTTTAAGAAAATTACTAACTACACACCTTAGTTTCTGCCCGTTATGGCTTAAGTTATACTTCTTGAGTAATAATAAGATAGACAACTAGTTGTATCAATTACCTGATTAGACAGCCATGGTAAAATTTTACAGAAAACAGATTTAGCAGGAATTGAAGGAATAAATTTACCTGAAATTTCTGACTTTCTCACTATTTTCATATGAGACTCTGTCTGGAACACCCTAGAAGAGAAAATCAAGATTACTGGAAATCTATAATTTTCAATTAGAAACCTATGGTATTAATTTACAATCTGTTTTGAGATAGGTAAAGATAACACTCTGATTTCAGCCTCCTCTTTGCTATGTTTACTACTAATATTTCAAATGCCACAATTAGTTCACCATATTAAATCTGTTATGGTTTTTTAATGAACTCCGATAGAATCATTATTTTATTCCTCAATAACCTAAAATATTCATTTTATTCAACAAATATTTATTAAGTACACAGTATATACCTGGTGTTATAGACCAGAGTCTGACATATGATCTTTCACCTCGAGGAGCTTTCATTGTAAGTAGAGAACTGGAACAGTGATTACAGACATTATTTCACTTACTTTGTTATTAACAGTTCACATAAAGTGGCATGGACTCAAGAGGAAGGGATCGCTTCTCACGGAATTAAGAATAAACTTCTTGGAGAAGTAGCATTTGATACCTGCCTTGAAGAATCTGACCAGTTGTTTTCATTCTGCTAATATTAAATACCATCATTATATAGAAGCTCTTCTCAATTAGAAGTAGAATTTCATATCTATACAAAAAAGCAGCAAACATTTGCATGCATACTGTGTGCTAAGCATTGTACTATGTTTATTACCTTCATCTTTAATGATTAAAACAATTACATTATTTTACAGATGTAGATATTGAGGACAATAAAGGTTAAGCAACTCCCAAAGTCATATAAATGATAAGCGATAAATCCAAATCTGTTTGACTTCAAAACCTGAGCTTATGTACTATGAAGCTGTACTTGAAACAACTTTTCCTCAAATGGTTTACAAAAGAACAATAGAAACCTTTTTATTCAATATGAGCAGGATCAGTAGTTGGTCAGTTACTTAAAAAAAAAAAAACTCCTAAAATAAGGAATCATAACTGACCCATAAACACCTTAAGCATTTTTAAAAATTAAAACACATAAATAGAAAAACTGAACAGCTACATGTAACAAAATGAAACTGTATTAGTGTCTAACTCCATACACAAAAGTAAACTCGAAATGGACCTAAGACGTGAATTTAAGTCATGAAACCATAAAACTCTTAGAAGAAAACAGAAAAAACTCTCTTGAATATAAACATGAGCAACTTTTTCATGAACATGACTCCTCGGGCAAGGGAAACAAAAGCAAAAATGAACAAGAGGCACTACATTAAACTAAAAAGCTTCTGTACAGCAAAGGACACCATTAGTAGAACAAAAAGACATCCTACAGTATGGGAGAATATATTCATAAATGACATATCCGGTAAGGGGCTGACATCCAAAATATATAAAGAGCTCACATGCCTCAACACAAAAAAAGCCAATAACTCAATTAAAAAATGGGCAGAGGATATGAACAGACACTTCTTCAAAGAAGAAATTCAGATGGCCAACAGGCACATGAAAAGATGCTCCACATCGCTTATCATCAGAGAAATGCAAATAAAAACCACTATGAGATATCACCTCACACCAGTAAGGATGGCCACCAGCCAAAACACAAACAACAACAAATGTTGGTGAGGATGCAGAGAAAAGGGAACCCTCCTACACTGCTGGTGGGAAGGTAAATTAGTTCAACCATTGTGGAAAGCAGTATGGAAGTTCCTCAAAAAACTAAAACTAGAAATACCATTTGACCCAGGAACTCCACTCCTAGGAATTTACCCTAAGAAAACAGGATCACAGATTCAAAAAGATATATGCACCCCTATGTTTATCACAGCACCACTTACAATAGCCAAGACATGGAAGCAACCTAAGTGTCCATCAGTAGATGAATGGATAAGAAGACGTGGTACATATACACAATGGAATATTATTCAGCCATAAGAAGAAAACAAATCCTACCATTTGCAACATGGATGGAGCTAGAGGGTATTATGCTCAGTGAAATAAACCAGGCAGAGAAAGACAAGTATCAAATGATTTCACTCATTTGTGGAGTATAACAACAAAGCAAAAACTAAAGGAACAAAACAGCAGCAGACTCACAGAACCCAAGAATGGACTAGCTGTTACCAAAGGGAAAGGGGTTGGGGTGGGTGGGTGGGAAGGGAGGGATAAGGGGATTAAGGGGTATTATGATTAGTGCACATAATATGGGGGGGTATGGGGAAAGAAGTACAGCACAGAGAAGACAAGTAGTGACTCTATAGCATCTTAGTATGCTGATGGACAGTGACTGTAAATGGGGTATGCGGTGGGGACTTGATAATAGGGCAGAATGTGGTAACCACAATGTGGCTTATGTGAAACCTGAGCATAAGATTGTATATAAATGATACCTTAATAAAAAAAACCCACATAAATGGAATTTAGTTTGCAAATCTCATAATGTCAATCTGAGGTCTTTACTCTGGGTGGATCTACTGGTACAATTTCAGTGTATTAATAAAGTGGAAAAATACTTTAGGACACCTTAAAGCAATACAAACACAGAATTCTTCTAAATTTTTATATGGTATTTCCCTGTCTTTTACACTGTTTCTCCCATACTAAATTTGAAAGCATTTTAGAAGATAAATTCACCTTTATCAAGTTTTCACTACTTGTTCAATTTAACTTTCAGTTTACTATCTTTGACTAATTTTCATTAGTTTATGTAATATTAAGTTAAATTATATAATTATGACTTCAACAAGATAAATACTTTTTTGGTAAGCCTAGAAGGTTACGCACATGAAAGAGTGTTCATTGTGCTGAAGACAGTGTGTCTTATGAGGAGAATGAAGAATATAGGTTAATTCTAACAACTCAGTAAGGTGGGAGTTGTTAAGACAGCCTTTTATAATCTTGTTTCTGTATCTAGAATCCTGTGATTATTTTTTAATTAATATATTTTTAACAAGGAATAGGTTTTTGAAACACTACTTATACAATAATATTATTCAAATTGACACTTCCTGTGATATCATACGCTATCTTCTTTCCGCCATGCAATAACACTATGAGATATGTAAGGACTACTATTTCTATTCCCAAAGTGGAGGAAATTAATGCTCTGATAAATTAAATGAACTAGGGGCTATTGAGTAATTAGCCAGAACTTGTTCCACGTTTTTTGGTCTTGAAGCTGACATTCCTTTTAATATTTCAAAACCATTTTAGAAAAGTAAGTATAGTGAATAGATTGTTCCCAAAGAAAGGAAAGGGTGGACTAGGTTTAACAGCATTTGGGAAAGATAGAAGCAGTGGAAAAAGAGGTACACTCATTAGGAATCAGACATATGTTATAACTGTGGCTTTGTCACTACCTATATATGGCAAAATCACATCATTTCCCCGGTTTTAATCTTACCTAAAAAAATGGAGAGTTTGGAATATATTCTTTCTTTAAGGTTCCTTCTAACTTTAATATTCTATTATTGAGAACACAAATTTGAGTAGAAAATTCTCAATTTTCTTATATATCTGTCTGTATTATATAGACAGATTAGGATAAGAATCCTATCCCAGGTACCCCTCTTCTTGTCTCAAAAGTTCCCTGTTGACGTTTGGGAACATGTTTTTTAATAGCCAAACTCATTATGAAACAAGCAAAAGAAACAGAATAAGCCACGTAAATGGTATTAATAACAGAGAAAATCTGAAAAACAAATCAGAAACAGCATTATAAAGCAAAAGAAACAGAATAAGCCATGTAAATAGTATTAATAACAGAGAAAATCTGAAACACAAATAAGATATAGAAGCATTATAATACCAATCAGATAAACCTAGTAAAGATATTATGATCTGAAAATACCAACAATGTGAAAAACATAATAGAAGACATCATAATATAATGATTAAGAATACTTGATGTGAAATATCCCAAAGCCTGCTCTATACCTTAATAGGTATGGGAAATTGAGCAAGTTACGTAAGCTAGAGCTTCAGTTTGGTTATCCATGAAAAGAGATATTTTTAAGGATTCAATGAGTAACAAGGCATATAGTAGCACAGTACCTGTCACACTGTTAATATTATGTTACGTAAGCTAGAGCTTCAGTTTGGTTATCCATGAAAAGAGATATTTTTAAGGATTCAATAAGTAACAAGGCATATAGGAGCACAGTACCTGCCACACTGTTAATATTAGCTATTAACAATAAACCAAATTTTGACATATATAAACACACTTTTGATTATTTGACACAGGTGATCTTCTTGTGTTAAAATGATCATTTCATCATGAATTTTGAGATTACATAGTTGTTTTGAAAAATAATTAGAACAGAGTCGCCTTCAAGATCCTACTGTCAGGTTTGCAAAATCTAAGCTGGAAAAACCCTTCTTAGAAGTAATTTCCTTACAGGAAAGAGAGAAAATATTTTTTAAATAAAAAAAAAACATGATACCTGATGTGTACCCTTCAACTTTATGGAAAAGAAGGATTTGGATAAAACGAACAAACAAAAACCCTAATACCAGAAGTCAGGTTGATTCTTCAACCTTACCAGTTAACACCAAAATAAATTCTAGATGGATTAGACATATTTAAAAAGAACCTATAAAAAGACCAGAAGAAAATACAGATGACTTAAAAACATGGGCAGATTCACAGAACAAAGGAAAAGACTAGAGAACCCAGATATTAACCCAAGCATATATGGTCAATTAATATACAATAAAGAAGCCATGGATATACAATGGGGAAATGACAGCCTCTTCAACAACTGGTGTTGGCAAAACTGGACAGCTACATGTAAGAGAATGAAACTAGATGATTGTCTAACACCATATACAAAAGTAAATTCGAAATTGATCAAAGACCTGAATGTTAAGTCATGAAACCATTAAACTCTTAGAAAAAAAACACAGACAAAAATCTGCTGGACATTAACATGAGCAACTTCTTCATGAACATATCTCCCCAGGCAGGGAAAACAAAAGCAATAATGAAGAAGTGGGATTATATCAAACTGAAAATCTTCTGTACAGCAAAGGACACCATCAGTAGAATAAAAAGGCATCCAGCAGTATGGGAAAATATATTCATAAATGACATATCAGATAAGGGGTTGACATCCAAAATATATAAAGAACTCACGCACCTCAACAAACAAAAAAACAAATAATCCAATTCAGAAATGGGCAGAGGACATGAATAGACACTTCTCCAAAGAAGAAATTCAGATGGCCAACAGGCACATGAAAAGATGCTCCACATTGCTAATCATCAGAGAAATGCAGATTAAAACCACAATGAGATATCACCTCACACCAGTGAGGATGGCCAACATCCAAAACACAACAACAAATGTTGGCAAGGATGTGGAGAAAAGGGAACCCTTCTACACTGCTGGTGGGAATGCAAATTAGTTTGACAATTGTGGAAAGCATTATGAATGTTCCTCAAAAAACTAAAAATAGAAATACCATTTGATCAAGGAATCCCACTCCTACGAATTTACCCTAAGAATGCAACAGCCCAGCTTGAAAAAGACAGATGCACCCTTATGTTTATCGCAGCACTATTTACAATAGCCAAGAAATGGAAGCAACCTAAGTGTCCATCAGTAGATGAATGGATAAAGAAGATGTGGCACATATACACAATGGAATATTATTCAGCCATAAGAATAAAACAAATCCTACTATTTGCAACAACATGGACAGAGCTAGAAGTATTATGCTCAGTGAAATAAGCCAAGTGGAAAAAGACAAGTATCAAATGATTTCACTCATATGAGGAACATAAGAGCAAAGAAAAAAACTGAAAGAGAAAAACAGCAGCAGATTCACAGAACCCAAGAATGGACTAACAGTTACCAAAGGGAAAGGGACTGGGGAGGATGGGTGGGAAGGGAGGGATAAGGGGGAAAAAGGGGCATTATGATTAGCAGCTGTAATGTTTTGGGGGCACGGGAGGGCTGTACAACTCAGAGAAGACAAGTAGTGATTCTATAGCATCTCACTACGATGATGGACAGTGACTGTAATGGGGTAAGTGGGGGGACCTGATGAAGTGGTGAGTTTAGTAACCATAATGTTGCACATGTAACTGTAGATTAATGATATAAAAAAAACATGGAGGGGTGGAAAAATGGGCAGAGGAGCTGAATAGACATTTCTCCAAAGAAGATATTCAGATGGCCAACAGGCACATGAAAAGATGCTCCACATACCTAATCATCGGAGAAATGCAAATTAAAACCACAATGAGGTATCACCTCACACTAGTTAGGATGGCCAACATACAAAAGAGAAACAACAAATGTTGGCGAGGATGTGGAGAAAGGGTAACCCTCCTACACTGCTGGTGGGAATGTAAAATAGGTCAACCATTGTGGAAAGCAGTATGGAGGTTCCTCAAAAAACTCAAAATAGAAATACCATTTGACCCAGGAAATCTATTCCTAGGAATTTACCCTGAGAATGCAGCAGCCCAGTTTGAAAAAGACAGATGCACCCCTATGTTTATTGCAGCACTATTTACAATAGCCAAGAAATGGAAGCAACCTAAGTGTCCATCAGTAGATGAATGGATAAAGAAGAGGTGGTACATATACACAATGGAATATTATTCAGCCATAAGAAGAAAACAAATCCTACCATTGCAACAACATGGATGGAGCTAGAGGGTATTAGGCTCAGTGAAATAATCCAGGTGGAGAAAGACAAGTATTAAATGATTTCATTCATCTGTGGAGTAAAAGAACAAAGAAAAAACTGAAGGAACAAAACAGCAGCTGACTCACAGAACTCAACAATGGACTAACAGTTAGGAAAGAGAAAGGGATTGGGGAGGATGGGTGGAAAGGGAGTGATAAGGGGGAGAAAGGGGTATTACGATTAGCACACATAACATAGTGCGGGCAACACGGGGAAGGCAGTATAGCACAGAAAAGACAAGTAGTGATTCCATAGCATCCTACTACGCTGATGGACAGTGACTGTAATGGGGTATGTGGTGGGGACTTCATAATAGGGGGAGTCTAGTAACCATAATGTTGCTCATGTAATTGTACATTAATGACAGCAAAAGAAAAGAAAAAGAAAAGAAAAAAAAAACCATGGGCAGATTTGCCCATATAAGAATTTCAAACTGTTATGCAGGAAAATACACAATAATTAGAATACAAATGGGTTAAAAAAATTGCAATACAAATGAAAGGGCTGATATCCTTATAAAGAAATTTAACAAGTCCAAAGAAAAATAAAAGTCTTTACCTCAAGAAGAATAACCTAGAAACCATGACTAATTCAATAGCAAGGAGAAGCTATAACATTCAGATTGTGTTCTCTAAATGCCATTGTCTACTGAAAGGAATAGGGCTCTTTCCTTGGAGAAATGGCTGAATCCAGGTTTGGGACAGATAATACACAAAATAAACATGAATATATTATTAGGCTTTAAGCTATCAAAGATTATTGGCATTATATCAAGAGGTCAGACAGCAACTGGAAGAGATTTCACTGGTCAAAGATAGAATAATATGAATATTAATAAAAATAACAATACCAATATACTGAACACATTAATATATATTTAAATTCATGATTTAGATATTTAGGTAGAGATACTAGGAAAAAAACCCACATTAGTCAACTGTGAAGGATACTAGGAAACCAACCCATTATACTGAAAACTAGTAAAAAGGAAAAAAAAAAACAAGGATTTAAGCTGCCTTTCTTATGTGAAACGCTTCTCAATAGACGTGCTCTTAATGAATGTAGAAGGAAAGACAGAATGAGAATATTTATCAATTAACAAACTCAAAAGAAATAATGGATCTAGGTGATGATCTTCAAAGGCGGTTAACATCACAAAAAGATAAACAAACATTAAATGCCATCTTATGGAAGCATAGGTCACTACCTACGAAGTATTCTTGTCTACAACATCAAATTAAAGTCAAATTAAGCCTTCCAGATTTGACAACCTATAGACAGGAAATATACAGCAGAGGAACATATTAATAATACCCCATGGGGATAAAGTCAGCAAAATCTGGGATGTGGGACACTCCATAGGACAAATAACCCAGTTAAAAATAAATTATAAGGAAGGAAAAAGGGAGGGACAGACTATAGATTAAGAGATTTATGAGACATATCAACCAAATGGAATGTGTTGACCTTGTTTGGATACTGAGTCACACCAATCACTTGGGGAAAAAAATTGAGACAATTAGAGGAATGTGAACACTGATCCAATATTTGACGGTATTACAGAATTACTATCCGTTTTTCTTGTTTGTTTGTTTTGGTATCATTAATCTACAGTTACTTGTTCAACATTATGGTTACTAAACCCCCCGCTTCATCAGGTTCCCCCCACTTACTCCATTACAGTCACTGTCCATCAGTGTAGTGAGATGCTATAGAATCACTACTTGTCTTCTCTGAGTTGTACAGCCCTCCCCGTGCCCCCCCAACATTACATCTGCTAATTGTAATGCTCCTTTTTCCCCCTTATCCCTCCTTTCCCACCCATCCTCCCCAGTCCCTTTCCTTTTGGTAACTGTTAGTCCATTCTTGGGTTCTGTGAGTCTGCTGCTGTTTTTTTCTTTCAGTATTTTTCTTTGCTCTTATGCTCCTCATATGAGTGAAATCATTGATACATGCCTTGTTCCGCTTGGCTTATTTCACTGAGCATAATACCTTCTAGCTCTATCCATGTTGTTGCAAATGGTAGGATTTGTTTTCTTCTTATGGTTGAATAATATTCCATTGTGTATATGTACCACCTCTTCTTTATCCATTCATCTACTGATGGACACTTAGGTTGCTTCCATTTCTTGGCTATTGTAAATAGGGCTGCGATAAACATAGGAGTGCATCTGTCTTTTTCAAACTGGGCTACTGCATTCATAGGTAAATTCCTAGGAGTGGGATTCCTGGGTCAAATGGTATTTCTATTTTGAGTTTTTTGAGGAACCTCCATACTGCTTTACACAATGGTTGAACTAATTTACATTCCCACCAGCAGTGTAGGAGGGTTCCCTTTTCTCCACATCCTTGCCAACATTTGTTGTTGTGTTTTGGATATTGGCCATCCTCACTGGTGTGAGGTGATATCTCATTGTGGTTTTAATCTGCATATCTCTGATGCTTAGTGATGTGGAGCATCTTTTCATGTGCCTGTTGGGCATCTGAATTTCTTCTTTAGAGAAGCATCTATTCATGTCCTCTGCCCATTTCTTAATTGGATTATTTGCTTTTTGTTTGTTGAAGCATGTGAATTCTTTATGTATTTTGGATGTCAACCCCTTATCGGATATATCATTTATGAATATATTCTCCCATACTGTAGGATGTCTTTTTGTTCTACTGATGGTGTCTTTTGCTGTACAGAAAGAAGCTTTTCAGCTTCATATAGTCCCACTTGTTCATTTTTGCTTTTGTTTCCCTTGCTTGGGGAGATATGTTCATGAAGAAGTCGCTCATGTTTATGTCCAAGAGCTTTTTGCCTATATTTTTTTCTAAGAGTTTTATAGTTTCATGACTTACATTCAGGTCTTTGATCCATGTTGAGTTTACTTTTGTGTATGGAGTTAGACAGTAGTCCAGTTTCATTCTCTTACATATAACTGTCCAGTTTTGCAAACACCAGCTGCTGAAGAGGCTGTCATCTCCCCATTGTATATCCAAGGCTCCTTTATCATATATTAATTGATCGTATATGTTTGGGTTAATGTTTGGATTTTCTATTCTGCTCCACTGGTCTGTGGGTCTGTTTTTTTGCCAATACCAAATTCTCTTGATTACTGTGGCTTTGTAGTAGAGCTTGAACTCAGGGAGTGTAATTCCCCGTTTTACTATCAGTTTTTAAAAATGTGAAAATAGTATTAAGAATCTTCTAAAAAAATTCTGTATCTTTTAAAGATAACTAATGAGATGTATCTTGGATTCACATGAAAATAATTCAGTGGGAGGGGAAAGGGAAGTAAGTGGGGGTGTAGTGAAACAAAAGTGGTCGCAGTTGACAACTGCTAGCTGCAAAATGGGTACGAGTTTTCATGATCCTATTTTCTCTTACTTTTCAGTATGTTATAAATTCTCCATAAAAAAATAGAAAAAAAAAGAAGGGGAAATTATAAGGTTTTGTTTTGTTTACTTCCCAATGACCTTTTTTATATACCTTCTCTTCCTGTATACGTGTGTATAACCCAGACCTTTGAATGCTCTCTCAAGAGTCTTTGCCTATGTTAATTCTTGTTCCTAATTATAAAATAAAAAGCTTTATTCAATGCTTTTTAAAAAAAGATAAGGTGAAAATAAACACTAGGAATAAGGAAGAAGACTATAAAGATGGAGAATATTTGTTTTTAATTGTGAGAATCCATTACGTAAAGACCTATACATATGATAAAAAATCAATGATTGGCTAGGAAAATGACAATAATTAAAATTAGATGAATAAGCAGCAGAAAACCAGAACAGATAGTAAATAGTAAGAAAAGGAGTAAGACAGGACTTCGGGAAGATGGCGGTGTGAGCAAGGCGGCAGAAATCTCCTCCCAACACTATATTTATCTACAAAAACACAGCAAATACATCTATTCCTAAAAGAGAGACAAGAATACACAGGAAAGCGCACAGCGGGCAGCTACACCCGAGAGCACTCGGCACCCCAAGAGGCGGGAAAGATACGGAGCCATGACACAGTGGGACACGAGCACCCCCCCACCCCAGCGCACCGGCGGGAGGAGAGGATTCAGAGCCAGGAGGGAGTGGAAGTACACCCCGCGAAGTAGCCAGGCCGGTGATCTGCGCGGGGAGCGCTGACCCACATTGTGCAGTGCAGCGGAGATTGGAGAGACAGAGGGGCAGGATCTGAGCGGGGAACGCGCCAGGGTGCTTGCAGCCGGCTCCCGGGAAGGAAAAAAAAAGCGCGCTTTCTTCAGCGCTCTTAAAGAGACAGGAGCCCAGTGGAGGAGCCGGATCGCCCCAGCACACTCAGCCCAGCAGGCTGGGAATCCTGGGGAGTTTCAGACGCCTTAGCTGGCGACTGGGGAAGCATAGCCATACTTACACTTCTCACTGAGATCAACAGCCTCCTAGTCATTCCCACCCCTGCCAGAGCGATAAAGGGCCCTGTGGAGCGGCACAGCCACAGCTGTGGAATAGTGGGGAAATAGCGCCACCTACAGCATTCCCACAGAATCTACGTCCGGTGGGTATTTTGTTTTGTTTTTATTATTGTTTTGTTTTTGGTTTTTCTTTTCTTTCTTTTTTTCTTTCTTTCTTCTTTTTTTTCCATTTTTTCTCTTCTCTTCTTAAAGTCTTAAAGAGCCCAGCTGACATACGTGGCAACTATCAATGACCAATTCTATAGCCATGAAAAGACAGAGGAATATGGTTCAGACCAAAATCAACCAGACAACCCCAGAGAGGGAGTCTGAAGGGATGGACATACACAGTCTTCTTGAAAAAGAATTCAGAATAAAAGTCATAACCATGCTGATGGACCTACAGAGAAATGTGCAAGAGCTGAGGGAGGAAGTGAGGGAACTGAGGAAAGACAATACAGAAATCAGACAAGCGATCGACGGGCTTAACAGCAGAATGGATGAGATGCGAGAGACTGTTAATGGAATAGAAAACAGAGAACAGGAGTACAGAGCAGCTGAGGCAGAGAGAGATAAAAGGATTTCTAGGAATGAAAGAATATTAAGAGAACTGTGTGACCAATCCAAACGGAACAATATTCGCATTATAGGAGTACCAGAGGAAGAAGAGAGAGAAAAAGGGATAGAAAGTGTCTTTGAAGAAATAATTGCTGAAAACTTTCCCTTGCTGGGGAAGGAAGTAGTCTCGCAGTCCACCGAAGCTCATAGATCTCCCAACACAAGGGACCCAAGGAAGACAACACCAAGACACATAATAATTAAGATGGCAAAGATCAAAGATAAAGACAGGGTATTAAAGGCAGCTAGAGAGAGAAAAAAGATCACCTACAAAGGAAAACCCATCAGACTATCATCAGACTTCTCAACAGAAACCTTACAGGCCAGAAGAGAATGGCATGATATATTTAACGTTATGAAACAGAAGGGCCTCGAACCAAGAATATTGTATCCAGCACGATTATCATTTAAATATGATGGAGGGATTAAACAATTTCCAGACAAACGAAAGTTGAGAGATTTGCCTCTCATAAACCACCACTACAGGATATCTTAAATGGACTGCTCTAGATGGAAGCACACCTAAGGCTAAAAAGATGTCACCAGAGAAAAAAAATCATAGCAAAGAAAGCAGACCATCCAAATACTAACTAAAGGCAAAGAATAAAACACCTATTATAGAAAGAATGGAGGAGGAGGAATAAGAAGGGAGAGAAATAAAGAAACATCAGACTGTGTTTACAATAACTTTACAAGAAAGTTAAGTTAGATTGTTAGATAGTAAAGAAGCAACCGTTGAACCCTTGGTAACCACGAATCTAAAGCCAGCAATGGCAATAAGTACATACCTATCAATAATCACCCTAAATGTAAATGGACTGAATGCACCAATCAAAAGACACAGAGTAACAGAATGGATAAAAAAGCAAGACCCATCTATATGCTGCCTACAAGAAACTCACCTCAAATCCAAAGATATACACAGACTAAAAGTGAAGGGATGGAAAAAGATATTTTATGAAAACAACAAAGAGAAAAAAGCAGGTGTTGCAGTACTTATATCAGACAAAATAGACTTCAAAACGAAGAAAGTAGCAAAAGATAAAGAAGGACATTATATAATGATAAAGGGGTCAATCCAACAAGAAGATATAACCATTATAAATATATATGCACCCAACACAGGAGCACCGGCATATGTGAGACAAATACTAACAGAATTAAAGGAGGAAATAGACAGCAATGCATTCATTTTAGGAGACTTCAACACACCACTCACTCCAGAGGATAGATAAACCAGACAGAAAATAAGAAAAGACACAGAGGCACTGACCAACACACTAGAACAGATGGACCTAACAGACATCTACAGAACTCTACACCCAAAAGCAACAGGATACACATTCTTCTCAAGTGCACATGGAACATTTTCCAGAATAGACCACATACTAGGCCACAAAAAGAACCTCAGTTATTTCAAAAATATTGAAATCCTACCAACCAACTTCTCAGATCACCAAGGTATAAAACTAGAAATAAATTTTAGAAAGAAATCAAAAAGGCTCACAAATACATGGAGACTTAACAACACTCTCCTAATTAATCAATGGGTTAACGACCAAATCAAAACAGAAATCAAAGAATATATGGAGACTAATGACAACAACAACACAAAGCCACAACTTCTGTGGGACGCAGCAAAGGCAGTTCTAAGAGGAAAGTATATTGCAATCCAGGCCTATTTAAAGAAGGAAGAACATTCCCAAATGAATAGTCTAAAGACACAATAACTGAAATTGGAAAACGAAGAACAAATGAGGCCCAAAGTCACCAGAAGGAGGGACATAATAAAGATTAGAGAAGAAATAAATAAAATTGAGAAGAATAAAACAATAGAAAAAATCAATGAAACCAAGAGCTGGTTCTTTGAAAAAATAAACAAAATAGATAAACCCCTAGCCAGACTCATTAAGAGAAAAAGAGAATCTACACACATAAACACAATCAGAAATGAGAAAGGAAAAATCACGACGGACCCCACAGAAATACAAAGAATCATAAGAGAATATTATGAGAATCTATATGCTAACAAGCTGGAAAACATAGAAGAAATGGACAACTTCTTAGAAAAATACAACCTTCCAAGACTGACCAAGCAAGAAACAGAAAAACTAAACAGACCAATCAACAGCGACGAAATCGAATTGGTAATCAAAAAACTACCCAAGAACAAAACCCCTGGGCCTGATGGATTCACCTCTGAATTCTACCAGACATATAGAGAAGAAATAACACCGATTCTCCTTAAAGTTTTCCAAAAAATAGAAGAGGAGGGAATACTTCCAAACTCATTCTATGAAGCCAGCATCACTCTAATACCAAAACCGGGCAAAGACCTCACCAAAAAAGAAAATTACAGACCAATATCCCTGATGAACGTAGATGCAAAAATACTCAACAAAATATTAGCAAACCGAATTCAAAAATACATCAAGAGGATCATACACCATGATCAAGTGGGTTTCATCCCAGGGATACAAGGATGGTACAACATTCAAAAATCCATCAACATCATCCACCACATCAACAAAAAGAAGAACAAAAACCACATGATCATCTCCACAGATGCTGAAAAATCATTTGACAAAATTCATCATCCATTCCTGATTAAAACTCTCAACAAAATGGGTATAGACGGCAAGTACCTCAACATCATAAAGGCTATATATGACAAACCCACAGCTAACATCATACTTAACGGCGAGATGCTGAAAGCTTTTCATCTAAGATCGGGAACAAGACAGGGATGCCCACTCTCTCCACTGTTATTCAACATAGTACTGGAGGTCCTAGCCACAGCAATCAGACAAAACAAAGACATACAAGCCATCCAGATTGGTAAAGAAGAAGTCAAATTGTCACTATTTGCAGATGACATGATACTGTACATAAAAAACCCTAAAGACTCCATTCCAAAACTAGTAGAACTAATATCTGAATTCAGCAAAGTTGCAGGATACAAAATTAACACACAGAAATCTGTTGCTTTCCTATACACTAATGATGAACTAACAGAAAGAGAAATCAGAAAAACAATTCCATTCACAATTGCATCAAAAAGAATAAAATACCTAGGAATAAACCTAACGAAGGAAGTGAAAGACCTGTACTCTGAAAACTACAAGACACTCCTAAGAGAAATTAAAGAGGACACTAACAAATGGAAATGCATCCCATGCTCTTGGCTAGGAAGAATAAATATTGTCAAAATGGCTATACTACCTAAAGCAATCTACAGATTCAATGCAATCCCTATCAAACTACCAACAGCTTTCTTCAATGAACTGGAACAAATAATTCTAAAATTCATATGGAACCACAAAAGACCCCGAATAGCCAAAGCAATCCTGAGAAGGAGGAATAAAACAGGGGGAATTACACTCCCTGACTTCAAGCTCTACTACAAAGCCACAGTAATCAAGACAATTTGGTATTGGCACAAAAACAGACCCACAGACCAGTGGAACAGAATAGAAAATCCAAACATTAACCCAAACATATACAGTCAATTAATATTTGATAAAGTGCCTTGGATATACAATGGGAGATGACAGCCTCTTCAGCAGCTGGTGTTGGAAAAACTGGACAGCTACATGTAAGAGAATGAAACTGGACTACTGTCTAGCCCCATACACAAAGGTAAACTCAAGGTGGATCAAAGACCTGAATGTAAGTCATGAAACCATAAAACTCTTAGAAAAAAACATAGGCAAAAATCTCTTGGACATAAACATGAGCAACTTCTTCATGAACATATCTCCCCGGGCAAGGGAAACAAAAGCAAAAATGAACAAGTGGGACTATATCAAGCTGAAAAGCTTCTGTACAGCAAAGGACACCATCAGTAGAACAAAAAGACATCCTACAGTATGGGAGAATATATTCATAAAAAACGTATCTGATAAAGGGTTGACATCCAAAATATATAAAGAACTCATGCACCTTAACAAACAGAAAGCAAATAATCCAATTAAGAAATGGGCAGAGGACATGAATAGACACTTCTCCAAAGAAGAAATTCAGATGGCCAACAGGCACATGAAAAGATGCTCCACATCGCTAATCATCAGAGAAATGCAGATTAAAACCACAATGAGATATCACCTCACACCAGTGAGGATGGCCAACATCCAAAACACAAACAACAACAAATGTTGGCGAGGATGTGGAGAAAAGGGAACCCTCCTACACTGCTGGTGGGACTGCAAATTAGTTCAACCATTGTGGAAAGCAGTATGGAGGTTCCTCAAAAAACTCAAAATAGAAATACCATTTGACCCAGGAATTCCACTCCTAGGAATTTACCCTAAGAATGCAGCAGCCCAATTTGAAAAGGACAGATGCATCCCTATGTTTATTGCAGCACTATTTACAATAGCCAAGAAATGGAAGCAACCTAAGTGTCCATCAGTAGATGAATGGATAAAGAAGATGTGGTACATATACACAATGGAATATTATTCAGCCTTAAGAAGAAAACAAATCCTACCATTTGCAACAACATGGATGGAGCCAGAGGGTATTATGCTCAGTGAAATAAGCCAAGCCGAAAAAGACAAGTATCAAATGATTTCACTCATATGTGGAGTATAAGAACAAAGAAAAAAAACTGAAGGAAGAAAATAGCAGCCGACTCACAGAACCCAAGAATGGACTAATAGTTACCAAAGGGAAAGGGACTGGGGAAAATGGGCGGGAAGGGAGGGATAAGAGGGAAAAAGGGGCATTACGATTAGCAGATATAATGTTGGGGGTGCACGGGGAGGGCAGTCAGAGAAGACAAGTAGTGATTCTATAGCATCTCACTATGCTGATGGACAGTGACTGTAATGGGGTTGGTGGGGGGGACCTGATGAAGGGGTAGTTTAGTAACCATAATATTGCACATGCAATTGTAGATTAATGATAATAAAATAAATTATATTAAAAAAAAGGAGTAAGAAAGTAGACTATAGACAGAGAGTATTTTTTAAAAACTATAAGAGAATATCATGTATAACTTTAAATCTATGTATTTGGGAAAAAAACAATGAGTTTTAGGAACATATAAGTGATCAAAATTAGATGAAGAAGTAGAAAACCAAAATAGACAGTAAACCAAGTAGAAACTGAAAAGGTAGTGAATAGAGTATGCCTTATAGAGGTAAAGACCTGGCCCATTTTTTAAAATGGGGCCCATTCCTAATTTTTTTTTAAAAAGTGGGGAAAGCTTTTTATGTATTAATGCAGAAAGATCTCCAAGATATATAGTTACACAGTTAAGTTAAAAAAAAACTTCTTAAGAATGTGGGTAACATGCTACCATTTATGCACAAAAGAAAAAAGAATGTATATTTGTCTTGTGTATGTAAAAATTTTTTTCTAAAAGAATAAGATCTATTTTAGGGGACAAAAGCTGAAGACATGGGACACAGGAGTGGAAAGGAGGCCAAACACTTTTTTTTTTGGTATCATTAATGTACAACTACATGAGCAACATTATGAATACTAGACTCCCCCCATTATCAAGTCCCCGCCACATACACCATTACAGTCACTGTCCATCAAGAGTAGTAAGATGCTATAGAGTCACTACTTGTCTTCTCTGTGTTATATATACTGCCTTCCGCGTGCCCACCTCCCACATTATACGTGCTAATCGTATGCCCCTGTTTCCTCCTTATCATTCCCTTCCAACCCATCCTTCCCAAGCCCTCTCCCTTTGGTAACTGTTAGTCCATTTTTGGGTTCTTTGAGTCTGCTGCTGTTTCGTTCTTTTTTTCTTTGTTCTTATACTCTGCAGATGAGTGAAATCATTTGATACTTGTCTTTCTCTGCCTGGCTTATTTCACTGAGCATAATACCTCCTAGCTCCATCCATGTTGTTGCAAATGGTAGGATTTGTTTTCTTCTTATGGCTAAATAATATTCCATTGTGTATATGTATCACACCTTCTCTCTCCATTCATCTACTGATGGACACGTAGGTTATTTCCCTTTCTTGGCTATTATAAATAGTGTTGCGATAAACATAGGGTGCATATGTCTTTTTCAAACTGGGCTGCTGCATTCTTAGGGTAAATTCCTAGGAGTGGAATTCCTGGGTCAAACGGTATTTCTATTTTGAGTTTTTTGAGGAACCTCCATACTGCTTTCCACAATAGTTGAACTAATTTACATTCCCACCAGCAGTGTAGGAGGGTTCCCCTTTCTCCACATCCTCACAAACATTTGTTGTTTGTGTTTTGGATGTTGGCCATCCTAACTGGAGTGAGGTGATAACTCATTGTGGTTTTAATTTCCATTTCTGTGATGATTAGCGATGTGGAGCGTCATTTCATGTGCCTGTTGGCCATCTGAATGTCTTCTTTGAGAAGTGTCTGTTTGGATCCTCTGCCCATTTTTTTATTGGATTATTTGCTTTTTCTGTGTTGAGGTGAGTGAGCTCTTTATATAATTTGGATGTCAACCCTTTATCCGATATGTCATTTATGAATATATTTTCCCATACTGTAGGATGTCTTTTTGTTCTGCTGATGGTGTCCTTTGCTGTACAGAAGCTTTTCAGCCTGATATAGTCCCACTTTTTCATTTTTGCTTTTGTTTCCCTTGCTTTGGGAGAATTTGTTTGTGTTTATGTGCAAGATATTTTTGCCTATTTTTTTTTCTAAGAGTTTTATGGTTTCATGACTTACATTCAGGCCTTTGATCCATTTTGAGTTTATTTTGTGTATGGGTTTAGACAATAATCCAGTTTCATTCTCTTGCATGTAGCTGTCCAGTTTTGCCAACACGAGCTGTTGAAAAGGCTGTCATTTCCCTATTGTATATCCATGGTTCCTTTATCGTATATTAATTGCCGCTATATGGTAGGGTTTATATCTGGGCTCTCTAGTCTGTTCCATTGGTTTATGGGTCTGTTCTTGTGCCTGTACGAAATCGTCTTGATTACTGTGGCTTTGTCGTAGAGGCTGAAGTCTAGGAGTATAATTTTTTCCCCCCGCTTTATTCTTCCTTTTAAGGATTGCTGTGGCTATTCAGGGTATTTTGGGGTTCCATACGAATTTTAGAACTCTTTGCTCTAGTTCACTGAAGAATGTTCTTGGTATTTTGATAGGGATTGCATTGAATCTGTACATTGCTTTAGACAGGATGGCCATTTTGACAGTATAAATTCTTCCTATACATGAGCATGGGATGTGTTTCCATCTATTGGTATCTTCAATTTCTCTCATGACTGCCTTGTACTTTTCAGAGTATAGGGCTTTCACTTCCTTAGTTAGGTTTATTCCTAGGTATTTTATTCTTTTTGATGCAATTGTGAATGGAATTGTTTCCCTGATTTCTCTTTCTGCTAGTTCATCATTAGTGTGTAGGAATGCAATAGATTTCTGTGTATTAATTTTGTATCCTGCATTTTCGCTGCATTCCGATATTAGGTCTAGTAGTTTTGGAGTGGATTCTTTAGGGTTTTTTATGTACAATATCGTGTCATCTCAAAACAGGGAGTTTGACTTCTTCCTTACCAATCTGGATGCCTTGTATTTCTTTGTGTTGTCTGATTGCTGAGGCTAGGACCTCCAGAACTATGTTGAATAAAAGTGGGGGAGAGTGGGCATCCTTTCCTTGTTCCCCATCTTAACGGAAAAGCTTTTAGCTTCTTGCTGTTAAGCATAATGTTGGCTGTGGGTTTGTCATATATGGCCTTTATTATGTTGAGGTACTTGCCCTCTATACATATCTTCTTGAGAGTCTTTATCATTAATGGATGTTGAATTTTGTCGCATGGTTTTTCAGCATCTATGGGTATAATCATGTGGCGCTTGTTCTTTCTTTTGTTGATGTGGTGGATGATGTTGATGGATTTTCAAATGTTGTACCATCCTGGCATCCCTGGGATGAATCCCACTTTATCATGATGGATGATCTTTTTGATATGTTTTTTAATTCGGTGTACTAATATTTTGTTGAGTATTTTTGCATGTATGTTCATCAGGGATATTGGTCTGTAATTTTCTTTTTTTGTTGTGTCTTTGCCTGGTTTTCGTGTTAGAGTGATGTTGGCCTCATTGAATCAGTTTGGGAGTATTCCCTCCTCTTCTACTTTTTGGAATACTTTTAAGGAAGATGGGTATTATGTCTCCAGTAAATGTTAGATAAAATTCAGCCGTGAAACCATTTGGTCTAGGGATTTTTTGTTCTTACGTAGTTTTTTGATTACCAACTCAATTTCCTTGCTGGTAATCGGTCTATTCAGATTTTCTGTTTCGTCCTGGGTCAGCCTTGGAAGGTTGTATTTTTCTAGAACGTTGTCCATTTATTCTAGGTTATCCAGTTTGTTACCATATAATTTTTCATAGTATTCTCTAATAATATCTTGTATTTCTGTGGTGTCTGTAGTGATTTTTCCTTTCTCATTTCTGATTCTGTTTGTGTGTATAGACTCTCTTTTCTTGATAAGTCTGGCTAAGGGTATATCTACTTTGTTTATTTTAGAACCAGCTTCTGCTTTCATTAATGCTTTCTATTGTTTTATTCTTCTTGATTTTATTTATTTCTGCTCTAATTTTTATTATGTCCCTCATTCTACTGACTTTGGGTTGCACTTGTTCTTCCTTTTCTAGTTCCATTAATTGTGAGTTTAGACTGTTCATTTGGGATTGTTCTTCTTTCCTGAGGTAGGCGTGTATTGCAATATACTTCCCTTTAGCACGGCCTTCGCTGCATCCAGATTTTGTGGTGTTGAATTACTGTTGTCATTTGTCTCCATACATTGCTCGTTCTCTGTTTTTATTTGGTCATTAATCCACTGATTATTTAGGACCATGTTATTAAGCCTCCATGTGCTGTGGGCTTTTTTGTTTTCTCTGTGTGGTTTATTTCTAGTTTCATACCTTTGTGATCTGAGAAGCTGGTTGGTACAATTTCAATCTTTTTGAATTTACTGAGGCTCTCTGTGGCCTCGTATATGATCTATTCTTGAAAATGTTCCATGTGCACTTGAGAAGAATGTGTATCCTGTTGCTTTTGGATGAAGTATTCTGTAGATGTCCGTTAGGTCCATCTGTTCTAATACTTTGTTCAGTGCCTTTGTCTCTTTACTTATTATCTGTTTGATCAATCTGTCCTTTGGAGTGAGTGGTGTGTTGAAATCTCCTAAAATAAATGCATTACATCCTATATCCCCCTTTAATTCTGTTAGTATTTGTTTCACATATGTAGGTGATCCTGTGTTGGGTGCATAGATATTTATAATAGTTATATCCTCTTGCTGGACTGACCCTTTTATCATTATGTAATGTCCTTCTTTGTCTCTTGTGACTTTCTTTATTTTGAAGTCTAATTTGTCTGATAGAAGTGGTGCAACTGCTGCTTTTTTCTTCATGTTAGTTGAATGAAATATCTTTTTCCATCCTTTCACTCTCAGTCTGTGTATGTCTTCGGGTTTGAATTGAGTCTCTTAAAGGCAACATATAGATGGGTCTTGTTTTTTTATCCATTCGGTGACACTATGTCTTTTCATGGGTGCATTCAGACCATTTAAATTTAGGTTGATTATCGATACCTATGTAGTTATTGCCATTTCAGCCTTTAGATTTGTGGTTACCAAAGTTCAAGAGTAATTCGCTTACTATCTAACAGTCTAATTTAACGCAGTTCATATGCTATTACAAATACAACCTAAATGTCTTTTTTTCCCACCTTTTCCTTCCACCTCCATTTTTTTATATGTTAGGTATCATATTCTGTACTCTTTGCCTATTCCTTGATTGACTATGGGGGTAGTTGATTTGATTTTGCATCTGCTTAGTAATTAATTGTTCTATTTTACTATGGTTTTATTCCCATTGGTGACATCTATTTAGCCTTAGGAATACTTCCACCTATAGCAGTCCCTCTAACATGCACTGTAGAGGTGGTTTGTGGGAGGTAAATACTCTCAGCTTTTGCTTATCTGAAAGTTGTTTAATCCCTCCTTCAAATTTAAATGATAACCTTGCTGGGTAGAGTATTCTTGGTTCGAGGCTGTTCTGCTTTATTGTGTTAAATATATCAGGCCACTCCCTTCTGGTCTTGTAAGGTTTCTGTTGAGAAATCTGATGATAGACTGATGGGTTTTTCTTTGTATGTAATCTTTTTTCTCTCTCTAGCTTCTTTTAAAGTCTGTCTTTATCATTGATCTTTGCCATTTTAATTATTATATGTTTTGGTGTTGTCATCCTTGGGTCCCTTGTGTTGGGAGATCTGCGCACCTCCATGGCTTGAGAGACTCTCTCCTTCCTCAGACTTGGGAATTTTCAGCAGTTATCTCCTCAATAACGCTTTCTATCCCTTTTTGTCTCTCTTCTTCTTCTGGGACTCCTTTAATATGAATATTGTTCTGTTTGGATTGGTCACAGTTTTCTCAATATTCTTTCATTCTTAGAGATCCTTTTTCCTTTCTCTGCCTCAGCTTCTTTCTATTCCTCTTCTCTAATTTCTATTCCATTTACTGTCTCTTCTACTATATCTAATCTTCTTTTAAATCCCTCCATTGTATATTTCATTTCAGATATGGAATTTCTTAATGATTGAATCTCCATCTTTAATTCGTCCCTGAGTTCTTGAATATTTTTCTCTACCTCCATGAGTATATTTATGATTTTTATTTTAAACTTTCTTTCAGGAAGAGTCGTGAGTTCAGTTTCATTTGGCCCTTTTTCTGGGGTTTGTTAGATTTTGGTCTGAACCAGGTTCCTTTGACTTTCATAATTCTATGTGGTGACCTCTAATGCCCAGAAGCTCCAGTCTCTGGAGCTGCTCAGCCCGTAGAGTGAGGTTGGGGGTCATAGGGAGTGGTGCTGGTGCCTGAGGGGAGGAAAGATCTGTTTCCTGATTCCCTTCTGTGGTGCCTGTCTCCAGTATCAGAACCAGTGGGCCAAGCATACAGGTGTAAGCCTCTGTGCTTGGCATCTCTAGCTCTTGTAGGCAGGGCCTCCCTCTGACTGGCCTGACGCCAGCGCAGTGACTGCTGGTTTGTGAGCAGGTGCTGGCAGGCCAGGAGGAAGGCGCAGCAGCCTTTGTGTCATAGTGGGGCCTCAGAGCTGAGTAGGTAGCTATGGGGTGGAGCACCTGAATCTCCTCAAAGTTCCCAACCTGTTGGGCAAAGTGTGCCCAGACAACCTTGTCTACCTATCCCTTCTCCCGCTAAGGAAGCTCTGTGCAAATCCTGCCCGTTCAGCAGCCCTCTCACTGCTGAGGAGCTTGTCAGATTGTCTGTCTTTCCTTTGTCCCAGAGTGGCCGGATGTGGATCCCTGTCCTCCACAAACGGCCGGAATCTCAGTCTCTCAGGCACTCCGCCCATCCCTGCTCTCCAATCCCACCAACCTCCAGAGGACCACATAATGTAGGTTTGTGTTCCAAAGCAGACCTCCAGGGCTGGGTATTCAGCAGTCTTAGGCTTCCACCCCCTCCCCGCTCCATTTCTCTTCCTACCGCCAGTGAGGGGAAGGGCTTGTGTCCCCCCAGATCAAGGCTTTTGTACATTACCCTGTTTCATGAGGTCTGCTCTGTTCGTGAGGTCTGTATGCAGTCTGGTGCAGCCTTCCTTCCTGTTGGTGCTCTAGTGTTAGTTGTATTAACTATATTTTCACACTATACGTAGTTTTTGGAGGAATTCTTTGTCTCACCTCTCACACCGCCATCTTGAATCTCCCAATAAAAACTTTTTACATAACAATTACCTAATGCTTATCTAAATGAAACATAGATTATCCAAGTCAGTTAGTATCAACATATTTGGTTGACAAAAAAGCATTACCTGTAACATTTTACTTTTTCTCCTTTTAACTTACTTTATAGTATCTGCAAAGCTGACTCGTCGAGAGCTTTTCCTATTTCTCAAAGCATTGGATTCCTAAGGGCAAAGAATATATGGTGTGATTCTTAATGAAAGCACTGTGAATTAAGTCTCCAAAGTACTACAGAGACCACATCTTATTCTGAATTAATTTGATATTATTAATTTTGATATTTTTAATTTGATTCTTCAAAATATCCCAATATAAAAGTACTTAACAAACATGAATATGATTTTCAATGTGAGTGATAATAAACATACTGACACAAAGAACATATATTTAAGGAAGGTGATTACTGTCACTTACCTTTTCTTTCTCCTTTTAAATGAATGGTTATTTTGCTATCAAGAAGAAAGAGCACAGAGCAAGCATACGGGGCCTGTTATAGTAACCATACTATACTATTTTGGGGATAAAATTTTTTTTTAAATTGTGGCAAAATACATATAACATAGAATTTATCTTCTTAACCACTTTTTAATTTAAATATTAACTTCTTTGTGATAAGAACACTTAACAACAGATCTGTGCTCTTAACAGATTTTTAAGTGTACAACACTGTTAACTATATATAGGCACAATGTTGTACAGCAGATCTCTAGAACTTACTCACCTTACATAACTGAAACTTCATACCTGTTGATTTGCATCTCCCCATTCTGTCCTCCTCTCAGTTCCTCGCAACCACTGTTCTGTTCTGCTTCTATGAATTTGACTATTTTGATACCGCACATAAGTGAAGTCATTCAGTGTTTGTCACTTTGTGATTAGCTTAATTCACTTAGCATTACACATTCAGCATCCTAACCATTTTTAAGTGTATAGTTTGGTAGTGTTCAGTACATCTACACTGTTGTGCAACCCAGCTGCAGAATTCTTTCCATCTTGCAAAACTGAAACTCTATACCCATTAAACAACTCTCCTTCCCAAAACAACCTTCAGGCAACCACCATTCTACTTTGTCTCTGAATTTGACTACTCTAGGCACTTCATAAGTAGGATCATAAAGTATTTGTTTTTTGCTACTGGTTTATTTCACTTAGCATAATGTCCTCAGGGTTCATGTATGTTGTTGTATGAGTCGGAATTCCCTTCTTTTTTTAAGGCTGAATAATATTACCATTATTGATTACCACATTGATACCACATTTTTTGTTTATGCACTTATCGGTCAGTGGATACTGGGTTGTTTCCACATTTTATATACTGTGAATTCCTGCCCTCAGGGAGAGTTCTCAATTTAGTATGGACATTAATAAACAATTATAATAGAAGGTGTTAAGGGATTATTTCTTAGAGAAGTGATACCAAAGCTGAGTTTTGAAGGACAAATAGGAATTGCCAAATAAAGAGGGCTACAAATTTATGATAAACAAGTATGATAAAATATTAATTATAGAATCTACGTGATGACTACATGAGCATTTGCATTCTTTCTACTTTTCAGTATATTTGAAAAAAATTTTTAATAAAATGTTGGAAGAAAAAGAACAAGGAACTAGACATTTGAAGAGAGGAACATCATATGTAAATTCTTTAAGGCTTGAGAGTTCATATCGTATTTGGGGGCTAGTATGCAATTCTGAATGATGAGAAACATGAGAGAGTAGAAAGACAAGACTCGAAGAGTAAATAGGGGTTAAAAATCAGGAGTGCCTCCTTACCCATGTATTTGGATTTTAACTTGAAGGCCATGGGATGCCTACTTATGCACATTCTACTGAGAATCATTTATGATGTTCTCTCCTCATATAGCTAATAAAGTTCCTGACTATTAAAAATATCACTGAAAATAGTCATCTATAAAGCATCTACACTAGAGACTTACCTGAACTGCTTCATTTCCACCTCTGAGGTCCTGAAGAGGACTCCTTGGAGGTTTCAAAATCTAGAAGAGTTAGAATTATTCAGGAAAATCTGGCATATCTATTAATAATCAGTTCAAGTTATACCATGAATAGAAAGGTAGAGATGCTAGAATTCCTGTAAAAAACTCTAAAACTCTTCAAATTCATACTGCTCAATGCTATTATTTTACAGCTGGTTTAAATATTTGCCATCTATTCCCTTCTCCCTGCCAACCTTCCCAAATTATTTTGCCTACTCTCATTCCGTGTGGTCCGGGTGAAGATCCACCACAACTCTAGGGTTCAACATGTAGCCTTGGTCTAGAATATGCACATGATATTCTCTCATTAATAGGGATTGGTTCAGGAATGAGGACTTGACCCTTTCAAGATAATCGAGCCAACACGATTCAATCCTGAGTCTTTTGCTTCTTTATCTTTAGGAAACAAACACTATTTTTCATATGCAGCTTGAGCCTGGAAGTTGGGGAAGCTAGATGTACTGTAATAATCATAGGGAAAGAACCTGTCTGACAATGGAGATTACCCAGAGAAAGCAGTCAGAGTAAAAAAAAAATAAAGGAAATCCTAGTATTGGCGATAATGTTGAAAACCCTGCTCAGTTAAGTTGTGACTAAAGTCACTCCTATCTTTGGATTTTTCACTTAAAAAATCCAAAAATTTTGTGCTCAAATGTTTCAGTTGGATTTTTTTGTCTTGCTGTATTATTTAAACATTTTTAAACTTCATTAAAGTATAATTTACACAGCATACAATTTGTATTACCATCAAATTAATAAAACATGAATTTTAGTATATTTATAGAATTATGTTACCAGGGTAGATATTTGAGTCATTATCCAGAGAGTAAGAGGAGCCAGTGGGGGTGGGTGGTGATGCCACAGTCAAAATTACTGTGGTATACAGTCATCATTCAATAATAGGCAACAATTATTAACTTAAATAAGTGTTTCTTACTGAGGAATGTCGTCTTCTAACAGGTCTTTCTGTATTGTCACTGGAAGAGAAAAAATATATACAAACTGGTAAAAACTCAATTTGCAAAAGCTATCATCATAGCATCCCTTACATGCTTTTAAATTGGCTGTCTCTTTCACTTAACACTTGGCATCACTTTCACTTTGCAAATTTTGTATCACAAGACTTTAAATTCATTACATAGGAAGTCAGTGTTTTAAAATACATATTGTATACTAGAAGACTATCTCTTGAAAAACAGTCAGTACAACATAATTTATCATATTGTACAGAGATACAATTATAATATAAATGGGTTTTAAATCAAGAGACTCTAGCTCTGCTTTTACTACTGTTTGATGTTTAGGCCAGGTTTTGAAAATTCAAATGCTTACTTAGGCCAAACAGATAATTTAGTAGGTGCAAGAAAAATAAGCGGTGTTGAAACTACAAAGAGTTCCTGCTGGGTCTAATGGTCACACCCATTACTCCACTCAGTAATCTTTGCCAAGCAAGAACATAAGCACAGTGTTGCCATACTTGATTTCTCAAGAGAAACTGAAAATCTAATTGTATGAAATCCTGAGATTTTGAAATTTTGGCAACTAATTCAAAAATTTAGAAACAACACTGTTTAGGAAAAAAGTTACATCCATACGCTGTAAATGGGCCACCAGTTTGTGATCATTTCATTTCCTTGGGCCTCCATTTTCTTATCTTTAAATTGAAGAGATGGGAGGTGGTCCCTAAATCCCTCTCAGTTTTGACTCTAGTGTTTATACAAAGATATGGCAAGGAGGGCTATGACTTTGTAACGTTCACTTTTTTTCTCTGGAACAGAATAGAAAAAGATTTCAGAAGTTATCAATACGTTTCACTAGTTGCAACAGTATCTTTCTCCGATAAACAGTTTAACATTTTTAGCTTGCATTGCATGAACTTACTTTTCTTCATTAGTCTCTGAAGACATCCTATCCATTTTCAAAGAAAAACTTTTTCTGTAACAAATACACAGTATTAGAAAAGGTGAGAAAAAAGGAAGAGAAATGACGATCTATGAAAGAGATTAAGGGCAGTTATTATTTCAGGATTCCTTTCTGGGGCAACACCAAGAAAAAGAAAAGAAAGGAAAAGCCACACTATGGGGCTATAAAACAACAAATTTTGAGGAGTTTATACTGTTATAATTAACACTCCTGGAAAATTCTCATATTCAAGATAAAATCAGTAGTACAGCATGGAGAATATAGTCAATGATTCTGTAATATCTTACTATGTTGACAGTAACTGTACTAGCAGGGGTAAGGATTTAATAATATGGGTAACTATTGAACCATTGTGTTGTATATTTGAAACCAATATAAGATTGTATATGACTACTTCAAGATAAAATCAGTGGCTGATTGGGATATGGATTTTAATGATTCAAATAAAAATTTGCTCTAGTTTATGAGTTTTTGGATTACATAATAATTCAATACTAAAGTGAAGTCAGTTACATATCAAAATACAGAGGCTTTGCATAATATGCATATTTATCTTACGAAAATTCAACTACACGTACTCAGCAAAAAAATTTAAGACATGAAAGTAACCTTTTAAGTAGTACAGCTGATTATGCTTACATATCCATTCAATGAGTATTTGTCTTGGAAAGGGTATGAAACAAGAGGCATAACCTGAAGCTTCCTCAATTGCTCTTAGTTCCAACCTATCCATAACTATACTAGAGCTTCACTTTATGCATCAACATTTTTTTTTTTGGTAGCCATTTTCAGGGACCTAATGCCTTCAATGTCTTAAGGCTTATAACATGGCTTACTATTGACAACTTCTCTAAATTTCTGCAGAAACACATTCAGATAAGCAGATTCACTAAGCTGGCAACTTTTTAAAAATACTACTTTAATTGCAAGAAAATTTACATACATTATATTGGTTTCAGATGTAAAACATAGTGACTCAGTAATTATATACATGATTAGATGGTTGCCAAGGTAAGTGTACTTACCGTGTTACCATACCAACATATTACAATATTATTGGTTGCATTCTGTATGTTGTACTTCCATTCCTATAAAGAACTTATTTTATAGTTTGCAGTTTGTACCTCTCTTTTATCCCCTTCACCTATTTTGCCTACCCACCCAACTCTCTCCTATGGTAACTGTGAGAGCAAGAGAAACTCCATTTTAAAAAGGCCATCTTAGGAAAAAAGCCTCAACCCTGACCTAGTTCTAAGAAAACTTTGTTCCAGTTACTGGAAAAACCACCTATTGTTCCAGTGACCCTCACCCCAGATAGTTCCCTAGCAACAACCTCAAGGTCCAGACACTCAAGGTCCAGGCTATCCTGTCCCTTAAAGATAACATACCTTACATGTTACGTCAGCCGGCAGCTTAGCACCAGCCGGACTCAACCAATAAAGAATGTACAAGCCACCCTTACTTTAAATCATCCAATCAGCAGAGGCCAGGTGCAAGTTCCTTTCTTCCTGCACCTTGTAATGCATAAAAGCTTTGTCTGCCCTGGGCTCGGGGCTCACATTCCTGACCCACTGCGTTGGTGAAGGTTGTGGGTCCAAGCTCGAGCTTGAAATAATAAATGACCCTTTTGTGTTTGCATCGGAATCGGCTCCTTGGTGGTCTCTCGGGGACTCGTGACTTGGGCACAACAGTAACCAACAATCTGTTGCCAATATTTATGTGATTAGTTCTTTGTTTTGTGTTTTAGATTTCACATGTAAGTGAAATCATGGTATTTGCCTTTCTCTGCCTGACGTATTTCACTTAGCATGATACCCCACCCTCTAGGTTCATCCAAGCTGTTAACAAGTGTCAAGATTTCCTTCTTTTTTATTGCTGAATAATATTCTATTGTGTATCTGTACCACATCTTTACTCATTCATCAATCAATGGGAATTTGGGTTCCTTCCATAATCTTTGCTATTGTAAATAAAGCATACTGTACATAGGAGAGCATTTATCTTTCAAAATAAGTGATTTTATTTTCTTCAGGTAAATTCCCAGAAGTAGAATTGCTGGTTTCTATGGTATTTCTATTTTTTAGGTTTTTGAGGAACCGCCATATTGTTTTACACAATGGCTGGACCAATTTACATTCCCATTAACATTGTAGGAGGGTTCCCTTTGTGTCACATCCATGCCAAAACTGTTATTTCTTGTCATTTGAATAGCAGCCATTCTGACTGCTGTCAGGTAATACCTCATACCTCACTGTGGTTTTGATTTGCACTTCCCTATGCATTAACTTTAGAACCTCACCTCTGGGTAAGAACAAATCCCATTACAGATTTCAAAAATCTGAATAGCTAAAGATTTTGACTAAATAATATTAGTATTTCTACCACCATATTAAATTAATACTATATTCATAAACTGTTAGAATCGATGCTCTTACTCTCTGCAATAAGAAAAAAAAATAGGTACTTAAAAGATATTTTATGTTTTCATCATATATACCAAGAGCCAATTTAGGGAACAATACTTCATAATGAACATGAACTTTAAATTGAAACAAATGTTTCCTTATTTTTGGTATTGGTTTAGTCAATTAGCTGTCAATATAGATGAGATGATTGGCATATTCTACGATTTGATCTCTGATGCTTTCCTTTTGTCCTCCATGGCTTTCTCAGCCTGTTTTATCTATTCTCCTGGTTTCACTTACCTTCTGTTCACAGATAACACCCATATCTATTTAAAATAAGATTTATAATTATAGTTTTTATATACATACTACAAGAAATTGATTTTACAAGAATAGTTTTTAAAACAGCAGCACCCTGCACTTCAGTATCTTCCTCCCCCAAAACAACCACTTTCACTACTTTAAGCTAATTATTTTGTATTTAAAAAAGCTCTTACCTACCTTGAACCTTCGGTAACCACGAATCTAAAGCATTCAATGGCAGTAAGTACATACCTATCGATAATCACCCTAAATATAAATGGACTGAATGCACAAATCAAAAGACATAAAGTCACTGAATGGTTAAAAAAACAAGACCCATCTATATGCTGCCTATAAGAGACTCACTTCAAACCCAAAGACATACACAGACTGAAAGTAAAGGGATGAAAAAAATATTTCATGCAACTACTAGGGAAAAAAAAGCAGGAGGTGCAGTACTTCTATCAGACAAAATAGACTTAAAAACAAAGAAAGTCACAAGAGACAAAGGACATTACATAATGATAAAAGGATCAATCCAACATGAAAATATAACCATTATAAATATCTATGCGCCCAACACAAGAGCACCAACATATGTGAAACAAATACAAACAGAATTAAAAGGGGAAATAGAATGCAATGCATTCATTCTAGGAGACTTCAACACTCCACTCACTCTGAAGGACAGATAAACCAGACAGAAAATAAGTAAGGAGGCAGAGGCACTGAACAACACATTAGAACAGATGGACCTAACAGACATCTACAGAACTCTACACCCAAAAGCAGCAGAATATACATTCTTCTTAAGTGCACATGGAACATTATCAAGAATAGATCATATACTAGGCCACAAAAAGAGCCTTGGTAAATTCAAAAAGATTGAAATTGTACCAACCAGTTTCTCAGACCACAAAGGTATGAAACTAGAAATAAATTACACAAAGAAAATGAAAAACCCCACAAACACATGGAGATTTCACAACATGCTCCTAAATAACCAAAAGATCAATGACCAAATAAAAACAGAGATTACTAAACGTCCAAAACACAAACAACAACAAATGTTGGCGAGGATGTGGAGAAAAGGGAACCCTCCTACACTGCTGGTGGGACTGCAAATTAGTTCAACCATTGTGGAAAGCAGTATGGAGGTTCCTCAAAAACCTCAAAATAGAAATACCATTTGACCCAGGAATTCCACTCCTAGGAATTTACCCTAAGACTGCAGCTGCCCAGTTTGAAAAAGACATATGCACCCCTATGTTTATAGCAGCACTATTTACAATAGCCAAGAAATGGAAGCAACCTAAGTGTCCATCAGTAGATGAATGGATAAAGAAGAGGTGGTACATGTACACAATGGAATATTATTCAGCCATAAGAAGAAAACAAATCCTACCATTTGCAACAACATGGATGGAGCTAGAGGGTATTATGCTCAGTGAAATAAGCCAAGCCGAAAAAGACAAGTATCAAATTATTTCACTCATATGTGGAGTATAAGAACAAAGAAAAAAAACTGAAGGAACAAAATAGCAGCAGACTCACAGAACCCAAGAACGGACTAATAGTTACCAAAGGGAAGGGGACTGGGGAAGATGGGTGGGAAGGGAGGGATAAGAGGGCATTACGATTAGCAGACGTAATGTTCGGGGGGCACGGGGAGGGCTGTAACAACTCAGAGAAGACAAGTAGTGATTCTATAGCATCTCACTATGCTGATGGACAGTGACTGTAATGGGGTTGGTGGAGAGGACCTGATGAAGGGGGTAGTTTAATCACCATAATATTGCACATGTAATTGTAGATTAATGATACCAAAATAAACTATATAATTAAAAAAAACAGAGACCAAGCAATATATGGAGACAAATGACAACAATAATTGAACACCACAAAATCTGCTGGACGCAGTGAAGGCTGTCCTAAGAGGAGAGTGTACTGCAATAGAAGCCTACCTCAGGAAAGAAGAACAATCCCATATGAACACTCTAAACACACAATTAATGAAACTAGAAAAAGAAGAACAAATGAGGCCCAAAGTCAGTAGACAGAGGGACATAATAAAGATTAGAGCAGAAATAAATAAAATTGAGAAGAATAAAACGATAGAATCAATGAAACCAAAACCTGGTTCTTTGTGAAAATAAAGAAAATAGATAAACCCCTAGCCAGACTTATCAAGAAAAAAAGAGAGCCTACACACATAAACAGAATCAGAAATGAGAAAGGAAAAATCACTACAGACACACAGAAATAAAAAGAATTATTAGAGAATACTATGAAAAATTATATGGTAACAAACTGGATAACCTAGAAGAAAAGCACAACTTCCTCAAAAAATACAACCTTCCAAGGCTGACCCAGAAAGAAACAGAAAATCTGAACAGACCAATTACCAGCAACGAAATTGAACTGGTAATCAAAAAACTACCTAAGAAACAAAGCGCGTATACCAGATGGCCTTACTGCTGAATTTTATCAAACATTTAGTGACGATCCAATACCCATCCTTCTTAAAGTTTTCCAAAGAGTAGAAGAGAGAATACTTCCAAACTCATTCTATGAGGCCAGCATCATTCTAATACCAAAACCAGGTAAAGACAACACAAAAAAAGAAAATTACAGACCAATATCCCTGATGAACACAGATGCAAAAATACTCAACAAAATATTAGCAAACTGAATTCAAAAATACATCAAAAAGATCATCCATCATGATCAAGTAGGATTTATTCCAGGGATGCAAGGATGGTACAACATTTGAAAATCCACTACATCAACAAAAAGAAGAACAAATACCACATGATCATCTCCATACATGCTGAAAAAGCATTTGACAAAATTCCATACCCATTCATGATAAAAACTCTGAACAGAGAACTGCAAGATGGCGGCATGAGAGGTGAGACGGAGAGCTCCTCCCAAAACCACAAACTGTAGAAAAATATGGTTAATTAATACAACTAGCCTTAAAAGAGCAACAAGAAAGAAGGCTGAACCAGACTGCAAACAGACCTCACCAACAGAGCAGACCTCACGAAACAGCGTAACGTACAAAAACCTTAATCTGGCGGGACCCAAGCCCTTCCCCCACCCCAGCTCTCTAGCAGAAGGAAGAGAAACGGAGCAGGGGAGTGGGTAGAAGGCTGGGACCGCTGAACACCTAGCCCTGGAGATCTGCTTTGTGAGCAGAATCCTATAGTGTGTGGTGCTCTGGACGTTGGGGAGCTCGGACAGGTGGAGTGCTTGAGAAATTGACATTCTGGCTGTTTGTGGAGGGATTCCACACCCGGCCACTCTGTGTCAGAGGAAAGGCAGGCAGTCTGAGAGACTTCATAGCAGTCAGACGGCTGCTGAAGGAGCGGGGTTTGCACGGAGCTTGCTATGCAGGAGAAGGGAGAGGTGGACAAGGTTGTCTGGGTGCACTCTGCCCAGATGGTTGGGAACTTTGGGGAGCTTCAGGTGCTCCATCTCCTTGGCTGCCTACTCAGCTCCGAGGCCCCAACTGTGAAACACAGTCTGCCAAGCCATCCTACTGGCCTACAGGCACCTGCTGGCAAACTCACAGTCACTGCGCAGGCGCCAGGCCAGTCAGAGGGAGGCCCCGCCTACAACAGCTAGAGAGGCCAAGCACAGAGGTTTACATGTGTGTGCTTGGCCCACTGGCTCTGACACTGGAGACAGGCACCGCAGACAGGAATCAGGAAACAGGTCTTTCCTCCACCCAGGGACCAGCTCCGCTCCCCTACAACTCCCAACTTCACTCTACGGGCTGAGGAGCTCCAGAGACTGGAGTTTCTGTGCACCACTGTGCACCACAGAGAAATATGAAAGGACAAAAGAACATGGTTCAGACCAAAATCTCACAAACCCCAGAAAGAGGGCCAAATGATACTGAACTCACCAATCTTACTGAAAGAGAGCTCAAAATAAAAATTATACACATGCTTGTGGAGGTACAGAAAAATATTCAAGAACTCAGGAACGAATTTAAGTTGGAGATTCAATCATTAAGAAATTCCAAATCTGAAAAGCAACATACAATGGAGGAATTTAAAAGCAGATTAGATATAGTAGAAGAGATGGTAAATGAAATAAAAATTAGAGAAGAGGAATAGAAAGAAGCTGAGGCACAGAAAGGAAAAAGGATCTCTAAGAATGAAAGAATACTGAGAGAATTGTGTGACCAATCCAAACGCAACAATATTCGGATTATAGGGTACCAGAAGAAGAAGAGAGAGAAAAAGGGATAGAAAATGTCATTGAGGAGGTGATTGCTGAAAACATCCCCAATCTGGGGAAGGAGATAGTCTCTCACGCCATAGAGGTGCACAGATCTCCCAACACAAGGGACCCAAGGAAGACAACACCAACACATATAATAATTAAAATGGCAAAGATCAAGGATAAAGACAGACTTTTAAAAGTAGCTAGAGAGAGAAAAAACATCACATACAAAGGAAAACCTATCAGGCTTTCATCAGATTTCTCAACAGAAACCTTGCAGGCCACATGGGAGTGGCATGATATATTTAATGCAATGAAGCAGAAGTGCCATGAACCAAGAATACTTTACCCAGCAAAGCTATCATTAAAATTAGAAGGAGTGGTTAAACAATTTTCAGATAAGAAAAAGCTGAGAGAATTTACCTCCCACAAACCACCTCTACAGTGCATTTTGAAGGGACTTGTATAGATGGAAGTATTCGTAAGGCTAAAAAGATGTCACCCAAGGGAAGACAAAGAGTACAGAATATGATTCATAAGGCAGAAAGATTGGAGGAGGAAGAAAAAGGAAAATAAAAAAGAACCGTTAGGATGTGTTTGTAATACTATATGAAGTAAGTTAAATTAGACTCAGATAGTAAGGGAATTGCCCTTGAACCTTTGTTAAGCACAAATCTAAAGCCTGCAATGGCAATAAGTACGTACCTATCAATAATCACCATAAATGTAAATAGTCTAAATGCACCAATCAAAAGACATAAAGTTGCTGGGAAGATGGTGGTGTGAGCAGGGCAGTGGAAATCTCCTCCCAAAACCATATATATTTATGAAAATACAACAAATACAACTATTCCTAAAAGAGAGACCAGAAGATACAGGACAACAACCAGGCTACAGCTACACCTGCGAGAACTCAGTGCCTCATGAAGCAGGTAAGATACAAAGCCGCAACCCAGTGGGACCTGAGCTCTCCCCAACCCCAGCGCACCGGCAGGAGGAAAAGATTCAGAGGGGGAGGGAGAGGAAGCACAGGCCCTCTAAATAACCAGCCCTGGTAATGTGCACCGGGAGCACAAACACACATTGCGTGGTGTACCAGAGATTAGAGAAACACAAGGGCAGGATCCTAGACAGAAACAAGCAGGTCCCCTCAGCCAGATCCCTGGGACAAAAGAAAAGCAGGCACTTTTTAAAAAGTCTTAAAGAGACAAGGGCCCAACAGTGGAACAAAATTGTCCCAGCGCGCTCAGCCCAGCAGGGAGTCTTGGGGAATTTCGGACCCCTTGGCTGGCAGCTGGGCAAAGCAGCCGCGCCCAGGCTTCCCACAGAGATCAGCAGCCTGCTGTTCGTTCACTCCCTGGCCGGTGCCGCAGTGAGAAAGTAGCAAGAGATAAAGAAGGACATTACATAATGATAAAGGGGTCAGTCCAACAAGAGGATATAACTATTATAAATATGTATGCACCAAACACAGCAGCACTGGCATATGTGAAACAAATACTAATAGAATTAAAGGAGGAAATAGAAAGTCATTTTAGGAGACTTCAACACACCACTCACTCCAAAGGACAGATCAACCAGACAGAAAATAAGTAAAGACACAGAGGCACTCAACAACACACTAGAACAGATGGACCTAACAGACATCTACAGAACTCTACACCCAAAAGCAACAGAATATACATTCTTCTCAAGTGCACATGGAACATTTTTCAGAATAGACCACATACTAGACCACAAAAAGAACCTCAGTAAATTCAAAAATATTGAAATTCTACCAACCAACTTCTCAGACCACAAAGGTGTAAAACTAGAAATAAATTGTACAAGAAAACAAAAAGGCTCACAAATACATGGAGGCTTAATAACATGCTCTAAATAATCAATGCATAAATAACTAAATTAAAACAGAGATCAAACAATATATGGAGAATAATGAGAACAATAACACAAAGCCGCAACTTCTGTGGGACGCACCAAAGGCAGTTCTAAGAGGAAAGTATATTGCAATCCAGGCTTATTTAAAGAAGGAAGAACAATCTGAAATGCATAGTCTAAAGACACAATTACTGAAATTGGAAAAAGAAGAACAAATGAGGCCAAAAGTCACCAGAAGGAGGGACATAATGAAGATCAGAGAAGAAATAATAAAATTGAGAAGAATAAAACAATAGAAAAAATAAGTGAAACCAAGAGCTGGTTCTTTGAAAAAACAAACAAAATAGACAAACCCCTAGCCACACTTATCAGGAAAAAAAGAGAATCTACACACATAAAGAGAATCAGAAATGAGAAAGGAAAAATCACAACGGACCCCACAGAAATACAAAGAATCGTAAGAGAATATTATGAGAATCTATAGGCTAACAAGCTGGAAAACCTAGAAGAAACGGACAACTTCTTAGAACAATACAACCTTCCAAGACTGACCAATGAATAAACAGAAAACCTAAACAGACCAATCACCAGCAATGAAATTGAATCAGTAATCAGAAAACTACCCAAGAACAAAACCCCTGGGCCAGATGGATTCACCTCTGAATTCTACCAGACACACAGAGAAGAAATAACACCCGTTCTCCATAAAGTTTTCCAAAAAATAGAAGAGGAGGGAATACTTGCAAACTCATTCTATGAAGCCAGCATCACTCTAATACCAAAACCGGGCAAAGACCTCACCAAAAAAGAAAATTACAGACCAATATCCCTGATGAACGTAGATGCAAAAATACTCAACAAAATATTAGCAAACCGAATTCAAAAATATATCAAGAGGATCATACACCATGATCAAGTGGGATTCATCTCAGGGATGCAAGGATGGTACAACACTCGAACCATCAACATCAACAAAAAGAACAAAAACCACATGATCATCTCCATAGATGCTGAAAAAGCATTTGACAAAATTCAAGATCCATTCATGATGAAAACTCAACAAAATGGGTATAGAGGGCAAGTACCTCAACATCATAAAGGCCATATATGACAAACCCACACCTAACATCATACTTAACAGTGAGAAGCTGAAAGCTTTTCATCTAAGATCGGGAACAAGACAGGGATGCCCACTCTCTCCTCTGTTATTTAATATAGTACTAGAGGTCCTAGCCACAGCAATCAGACAAAACAAAGAAATACAAGGCATACAGATTGGTAAAGAAGAACTATTTCCAGATGACATGATATTGTACATAAAAAACCCTAAAGACTCCACTCTAAAACTACGAGAACTAATATCTGAATTCAGCAAAGTTGCAGGATACACAATAACACACAGAAATCTGTTGCTTTCCTATACACTAACGATGAGTTAACAGAAAGAGAAATCAGGAAAACAATTCCATTCACAATTGCATCAAAAAGAATAAAATACCTGGGAATAAACCTAACGAAGGAAGTGAAAGACCTATACCCTGAAAACTACAAGACACTCCTAAGAGAAATTAAAGAGGACACTAACAAATGGAAATTCATCTCATGATCTTGGCTAGGAAGAATAAATATTGTCAAAATGGCTATACTACTTAAAGCAATCTACAGATCCAATGCAGTTCCTATCAAAATACAAACAGCATTCTTCAATGAACTGGAACAAATAGTTCTAAAATTCATATGGAACCACAAAAGACCCCAAATAGACAAAGCAATCCTCAGAAGGAAGAATAAAACAGGGGGAATTATGATCCCAGACTTCAAGCTCAACTACAAAGCTACAGTAATCAAGACAATCTTGTATTGGCACAAGAAGAGACCCACAGACCAGTGGAACAGAATAGAAAATCCAAACATTAACCCAAACATATACGGTCAATTTTAATATATGATAAAGGAGCCTTGGATATACAATGGGGAGATGACAGCCTTTTCAGCAGCTGGTGTTGGCAAAACTGGACAGCTACATGTAAGAGAATGAAACTGGACAACTGTCTAACCCCGTACACAAAAGTAAACTCAAAATAGTTCAAAGACCTGAATGTATGTCATGAAACTATAAAACTCTTAGAAAAAAACATAAGTAAAAATCTCTTGAACATAAACATGAGCGACTTCTTCATGAACACATCTCCCCGGGCAAGGGAAACAAAAGCAAAAATGAACAAGTGGGACTATATCAAGCTGAAAAGCTTCTGTACAGCAAAGGACACCATCAGTAGAACAAAAAGACATCCCTACAGTATGGGAGAATATGTTCATAAATGACATATCCGATAAGGGGTTGACATCCAGAATATATAAAGAACTCACACACCTCAACAAACAAAAAGCTAATAATCCAATTAAAAAATGGGCAGGGGACATGAATAGAAACTTCTACAAAGAAGAAATTCATATGGCCAACAGGCACATGAAAAGATGCTCCACATAACTAATCATCTAAGAAATGCAAATTAAAACCACAGTGAGATATCACCTCACACCAGTTAGGATGGCCAACATCCAAAACACAAACAACAACAAATGTTGGCGAGGATGTGGAGAAAAGGGAACCCTCCTACACTGCTGGTGGGAATGCAAATTAGTTCAACCATTGTGGAAAGCAGTATGGAGGTTCCTCAAAAAACTCAAAATAGAAATACCATTTGACCCAGGAATCCCACTCCTAGGAATTTACCCTAAGAATGCAGCAGCCCAGTTTCAAAAAGACAGATGCACCCCTATGTTTATCGCAGCAGTATTTACAATAGCCAAGAGATGGAAGCAACGTAAGTGTCCATCAGTAGAAGAATGGATAAAGATGTGGTACATGTACACAATGGAATACTATTCAGCCATAAGAAACAAATCCTACCATTTGCAACAACATGGATGGAGCTGGAGGATATTATGCTCAGTGAAATAAGCCTGGTGGAGAAAGACAAATGCCAAATGATTTCCCTCATTTGTGGAGTATAAAAACACAGCAAAATTGAAGGAACAAAATAGCAGCAGTCTCACAGACCCCAAGATGGGACTAGTGGTTACCAAAGGGGAGGGGTGTGTGAGGGCAGGTGGGGAGAGTGGGAGAAGGGGATTGAGGGGTATTATGTTTAGTACACATGGTGTGGGGGATTACAGGGAAAACTGTGGCACAGAGAAGGGAAATAGTGAATCTGTGGCATCTTACTTCACTGATGGACAGTGACTACATTGGGGTATGGGTGGCGACTTGATAATATGGGTAAATGTAGTAAGCACATGGTGTTTTCAATGTGAAACCTTCATAAAAGTGTATATTAATAATACCTTAATAAAAAAATAAAAATAAATAATAAATTTAAAAGCTCTTACCTGCAACCCCCTCCATTTCACATATTCCTCACCTATACATACACCGAGATAAATACAGTACAAGAAAGAAAAGACATGCCAACTTCACTACCATTAATATAAAAATCCTAAAAAAATAGCAAAAAGGAGCCTGAAATTTATAAAAAGTATATGTCATGGTCATGTTAGTATTATTCCAGCAATGCAAAATTGGTTTTACAGTAGAAAATTAATTTTCCAATTTACGATACTAATAGATTCAAAGAGAAAAATCATATGATCATCTCAATAGGTGAAAAAGGTCTGATGAACTTTAACATCCATTTTTTTTTAATTAGCAAATTAGGAATAGAACGTAAATTCCTTAATCTAACAAACAGTATCTATTTAGAAAACAGTAAATATCAACTTAGTTGTGAAACTGAAAACTTTCCTTCTGAAATTAAACAAGTATGACAGCTATTTCCACTTGTATTCAATCCATCATTAAGTTTTAGTAGTTCTATTTCTACTATATACAGGTATACCTCAGAGATATTGCAGGTTCTGTTCCAGACCATTGTAATAAAGCAGATATTACAATAAGGGAATCAAATGAAGTTTTTTGGTTTTCCAGTGCATACAAAAGTTATGTTTATACTATACTGCAGTATATTAAGTGTGCAATAATAGCATTATGTCTAAAAAAGCAATGTATATGCACCTTAATTTAGAATGCTTTATTGCTAAAAACCACTAACCATCACCTGAGCTTTCAGTGAGTCATGATCTTTTTGCTGACGATGGCTGCTGACTGACCAGGGTGTTGGTTGCTGAAGGTTGGGGTGCCTGTGGCAATTTCTGAAAATAAGACAATAATGAAGTTTGCCTCATTGATTGACTATTCCTTTCATGAACGATTTCTCTGTACCATGTGGTACGGTTTGACAGCATTTTACCCATAGAAGAACTTTCAAAATTGAAGTCAGTGCTCTCAAACCCTGCTGCTGCTTTATCAACTAAATTTATGTAACATTCTAAATCCTCTGTTGTCATGCTGGCAAGGATGTGGAGAAAGGGGAGGCCTCCTACACTGCTAGTGGGAATGTAAGTTAGTTCAACCATTGTGGAAAGCAATATGGAGGTTCCTCAAAACACTAAAAATAGAAATATCATTTGACCTAGGAATTCCACTCCTAGGAATTTACCCAAAGAATATAATTTCTCAGATTCAAAGAGACATATACACCCCTAAGTTTATTGCAGCACTATTTACAATAGCCCAGATATGGAAGCAACTTAAGTGCCCATCAGTAGATGAATGGATAAAGAAGATGTGGTACATATACACAATGGAATACTATTCAGCCATAAGAAAGAAACAAATCCTATCATTTGCAACAGCATGAATGGAGCTGGAGGATATTATGCTCAGTGAAATAAGCCAGGCAGAGAAAGACAAGTGCCAAATGATTTCCCTCATTTGTGGAGAATAACAACGAAGCAAAACTGAAGGAACAAAACAGCAGGAGACTCACAGACTCCAAGAAGGACCAGGGGTTACCAAAGGGGAGGGCAGGTGGGGAGGGAGGGAGAAGGGGATTGAGGGGTATTATGTTTAGTACACATGCTGTGGGGTGTCACGGGGAAGACAGTGTAGCACAGAAAAGGCAAACAGTGAATCTGTGGCATCTTACTGCACTGATGGACACTGCAATGGAGTATGGGGGGACACGATAATATGGGTGAATGTAATAACCACATTGTTTTTTCATGTGAAACCTTCATAAGTGTATATCAATAATACTTTAATAAAATCAATCAATTGATCAATCAATCCTCTGTTTTCATTTTAACAGTCTTTAAAGCATCTTCACCGGAGTAGATTCCATCTCAAGAAACCACTTTCTTTGCTCATCCATAAGAAGCAATTCTTCATCTGGTCAAGTTTTATCATGATATTGCAGCAATTCAGTCACATCTTCAGGCTCCATTTGTAACTCTTATTTTCTTGCTATTTCTACCATATCTGCAGTGACTTGCTCCACTGAAGTCTTGAACCCCTCAAAGTCATCCATGAAGGTTGGGATCAACTTGTTCCAAACTCCTGTTCCTGTTTGATGTCTTCTCATGAATCACGATGAATTAAGAACTTAATGACATCTACAATGGTGACTCTCTTCCAGGAGGTCTTCAATTGACTGCCCAGATCCATCAGAGGAATCACTATCTGTGGTAGCTAAAGCCTTAAGAGTATTTCTTTAATGAGTCAGAAGTCGAAACTCCTTTATTCATGGACTGCAGAATAGATGTGTTAGCAAGCATGAAAACGACATTCGTATCCATCAGAGTTCTTAGGTGACCAGGTGCATTGTCAATGAGCAGTAATGTTTTGAAAGGAATCTTTTTTTCTGAGCAGTAGGTTTCAATGGTGGGGTTCAAATATTAAGCAGGTCTCACCAGTGAGCTTAAAATATTTAGTAAACTATGTTGCAAACAGATGTGGTGTCATCCAAGCTTTGTTGTTACATTTATAGAGCCTAGGTAGAGTAAATTTAGCATCTATCTGAAGGACCCTAGGATTTTCAGACTGGCCAGTGAGCACTGGTTTCAATTTAAAGTCACCAGCTGCATTAGCCCCTAACAAGAGTCACCCTATCTGTTGAAACTGTAAAGCGAGGCACTGACTTTTCTCTAGCTCTGGAAGTCCTAGATGGTATCTTCTTCCAAAAGAAGGATGTTTGGCCTACAATGAAAATCTGTTGTTTACTATAGCCACCTTCATTAACTATTTTAGCTAAATGTTTTGGATAACTTGCTGCAGCTCCTACATCAGCACTTGCTGCTTCACCTTGTACTTTTATGTTTTGGAGATAGCTTCTTTTCTTATACCTCCTGACCCAACCTCTGCTAGCCTCCTACCTTTCTGCAGTTTCCTCACCTCTCTCAATAGAATTGAAGAGAGTTGGGACTTGCTCTGGATTAGGTTTTGGCTTAAGGGAATGTTGTGGCTGGTTTGAACTTCTATCCAGGCCACTAAAACTTTTTCCATATCAGTAATAAGGCCTTTTGCTTTCTTATCATTCATGTATTCACTAAAGTAGCACTTGTAATTTCCTTCAAGAACTTTTCCTTTGCATTCCCAACTTGGCTAACCAGGGCAAGAGGCCTAGATTTCAGCCTATCTTGGCTTTTGACATGCCCTCATCACTGAGCTTAGTCATTTCTAGCTTGAGACATGTGACTCTTCCTTTCTGCAGAACATTTAGAGGCCTTTGTAGGGTTATTAATTTCAAAATTCTTGTGTCTCAAGGAACATGTTGGTCCAAGGAGAAGGGAAGAGACAGGGAAATGTCCGGCCAGTGCAGCAGTCAGACGCACACAACATTTATCAATTAAGTTTTCTGTCTTATATGGATGCAGTCATGGTACACCAAAATATTTACATTAAAGATTAAAAACATTAATAATCACTGGTCACAGATCACCATATGAAAATAATAATGGAAAAGCTTGAAATATTACCAATAATTACCAAAATGTAACACAGAGACACAAAGTGAAGAAATGCTGTTAGAAAAATGACACTGATAGACTTGACACAGGGTTGTCACAAACCTTCAAATGCACTATCTGCGAAGCTCAGTAAAACAAGGTATGTATGTCTCCCAAATTCATTCACTTATATCTTCAGTGCTGTCACCATAGTTCAAGCTACCATCATCTCTCACACAGAATATTGCAATATTCACTTCACTGGTCCTCCTGCTTTCACTCTTATCCTCCTAAAATCCTTTTCTTCATAGCAGGCATCTTCTTAAACATAAATCACATTTAAGACAATCCCTACTTAAAACCCTTCAATGGTTTCTCATTGTACTGACAATGAATTATTCACCAGGATGTGCAAAGCTCTACAAGATTTGGTCCCTGCTTGCCTCCCAGGCTTCATACTTAACCTTATACCATTGTCTTCCTCACTCATTATGCTAGCCACATTGGCATTTCTATTCCCGCCCACACAAAGCTCTTTCCTGAGTCAATGAATTTATATTTGCTATTTCTCTTGGCAAGAAAGCCAAGAAAAAGCATTCTTTGTAGCACTGCGTATGTCTTCTTTACAGCATTACCTCAACTGCAATTTAAAAGTCTGATAAGTAAATTAATTATTTCTGCTATCTCCCCAAACTACCCTTGCCCCAACTCTATGAGAATAAAGCTGGTGCCTCACATGACCACTGTTATATTCTGAGAACCTAGCATAGTACTTTGTAAATGATAGGAGCTCAATAAATATTTGCTGAATGAGTAATTAAGAAACAATTCTTTTAAGTTACCTTTACAATCACCAACTTGCAAATTTCTCCTTTCAGGAAAAAAAAATTCACAGATAAATATTAAATACTAGTAAATCAGGACCACCTAAACATCTTCACAATTTGAAATAGTCATGAGCATCATTCTTCATCTAAACTGTGGACAAGTTGGTACTAATTGATGAGATTCTAAGCTTACTGAAGCCCTCTTAAAAAATATTCTATTATATAACTGTCAATTCCACTTGCAATAAAAATAGGAGGCCCCATATCCTCACATGAAGCCTCATTTGTAAAATGCTGTTATGGTAGAACGCTTGATCACTGCCACATTTATTATTGATTGGTTCCAAAACTGTGCACCTGGCATCCAGGGGTATTATAGCATATCACAGAGGTGTCCTGGGATGTTTACATTTTTGAGAGGAACAGCTTGACATCTGTCAGGCACTGTGTGAACTACTGTCCCACTGTGTCAGCTACTGTCTCAAAATAGTGTCATTTGCATTACGTTAGTTTTGATAACATATTATTGCAAAGCTGGATTTTTGGCAGTTGCTGTGATATATAAAGCAAGTATTTTCTATCATTTTGGTACAGGAAATGAAGGTGGCAGTGTCAAATCTGATTCTAAAATTGGAGAGGTTGTGCAATGTTCAACAGGTACACACATCCAATTAGTAAATAATTGTGATTACTTAAGAATAAAATATATTTTCCTTCAATTTATACATATATTTTTCAAATGGCTACTAAGTGTTTAGGATGTAAATTTATTTCAACTTAGCAACTTTTTAAGTTGTTTGGGCCTCACGTAATAAATGGAACTGTTAGGTATTTTTTTTGGCCTCGGAGTACCATGAGCCAAGGAATTTTGGGAACTACAAGTCTAAATAAATAACCATGACATCTGCAAACTATGGCTACTGGGACAAATGGTCCTTAAAAGTGGTGTTTTACATTTCTGAATGGGTTGTAGAACACAAAACAAAAAACAAAGAAGAATATGTGACAGAGACCATGCCAGTGACCAAATAGCCTACAAAGCATGAAATATTTACTATCTGGTTCTTTGTCCATATCGTGCATTTATACTACCATTACCCACTGATCCAGGTTGTAGACCTGTGCTGTCCAAATACAGTAGCTACTTAAATTAATTACAATGAAATAAAATTTAAAACTCGTTCTTCAGTCACTATAGCCACATTTCAAGTGCTCAATAGTCTCATGTGACTAATGGGCATTGCGTTGGGCAGTATAGATATAAAACATCACCATTATCACTGAAAGTTTTATTGGATAGCACTGCCCTTTCAATATAAACAGGTAGTGTCTTCTAGTCTTATTTAGCACCAAACACATCATTAATACTACCTACCACTCTAAAATTTTGTACTCAGTTTACATCTATTTGTCTTGTAAACACTCCCAGGCCTTCATATAGTCAAGAATTATACTGGTTGGAACCCAACCTTTAATTAGCAAAATCTTACCATTAATTTATCTCTGTAAATCATTGTTCCCTTCAAGTTTCATCTCAAATGGCACTTATTCCATGAAACCTCCTTTAGTCTCCATTGACAAAGCATCAAATAAGCTTTCCCTTTTGTGTTCCCATACCACTTTAGAACTCGTATAATCCTTTACATTGTCTAGTATTATAGTTATTTGTATATATTAATTATTCCCCTTTCTGGGCTGTAAACTCTTCTAGGTTAGGAACTCTGAACCATCCGCTGCTAGCCCTAGCACAAGACAACAAGGAACCGAGTTGCAAGGAACCAAGTATCTGAGGAATTTGATTGATCCAATTCAAATGGAGTGAAAACTTCAATGTTAGTATCTAGAGTAAGCTCTGCTTAGGTTTTCTCTGTCATATCGCTGCAAACTTACCTTTAAAATTACAACAGGCAATTTTTAAAAAGATTTTTTTCTTAAACTGTAGTATAAATAGCAAGAAAAGGGACTTTAACTCTGAGCTAATAATGGACAGAGGGAGATTTTTAAAAACTCATTTGCGGGGCACTACAATATTGGCTTTATTTGTTAGTACATCTTCAGGAAACCGAATGTCTAGTGCTGCCGGCATCTGGATCAGACGCTAAATAAACCACGACAAGCCGAGAATTTAAAATCAGTTTTTGCTGTTACTTCAGTTATAGCTAAGAAAGACCGAGTCGAAAATACAAACAGACTTGAGGGTCCTAGAGAAGAACGGCAGGGGCGCGCAGGGTGGAGTCCAGGAGCCCTGATAGAAGATGGCGGGGCGGGGCGCCCCGAACGCGCGCTGACTCAACCACCGACGGGTAATTCCAGCCGGCCGAGGAGCCAGGCGTGAAGGGAGAAGCGCTAGGAAGAAGGGAGGCAGGAAGAGGTGCTGGCCGAGGTGAGGAAAGAGAGCCCCCAACCCGGGGAGAAGTGTCTACTCTGCGCCCGGGTCTTTCAGAGGCTTCCAGGCTGAGGGGGCCTTCCCGCACTTCCCACCGCGGGGCCCTCAGAGCGCCCAAGCAAAACCTAAAGCCCCCACCCGAGGATCCCAGAACGGAAGGGTCATTCTTTTTACCCGTCTCAGTCCAACTGCTTTACAAATTATCCTCAGACTTGTTTGGGGCCCGCGCGCTCCTCAGGGGGCAAGCTTCTCACCGCCGCCTCTCGACTTGAACCTTACGACGCCCAGACTGCCTCAGAGAAGTATTCAAATCTAACCGCCTTAGTATTGCGCATGCGCAAAGACGCTCTCCGCGTCGGCTCCGCCCTTCAGACTCTAGAGTAACACTATTCTTAAAACTCCTTTTATCAAACTCTCCAGCCTGTTTGCCGATTTTATTTCCTTCAAGGTTACTTATTTTCTACCTAATTTTATTTTGCCCCTCCTCTTTGCAGATCCCTCACATCATGGGGGCGGCCATCTTCTTTTGATTGTTATAAAAGTGGTCGCATCTTTGCTGCCGTACAAAATGGCGACTTTCATACTATTGCGTCACATCCCCTAGTATTACTTCCTATAGTTACCAGGAAAAAACAGGCTTCTGGGACGAGGTGGCCGAGTGGTTAAGGCGATGGACTGCTAATCCATTGTGCTCTGCACGCGTGGGTTCGAATCCCATCCTCGTCGAGGTTCTATTTTGCTTCGGATTTAAACAGGTGAATGTAAATTTATTTGCGGAGTGGAGTTGAATATTCCAGTGACGATTTAATAGTCAACTTACTCCAGCACAATCAATCTCAGATTGAGATGCTTGAAAGACAGTTTTTGGAGCACTCTAACCTCATAGGTAAAGGAAAGAAGGAAAGAGACATCTTAGAAAATGTCCGTGCCGGATTTAGTTTCTTTTTATATTGAGTAAACAGCAGTACATAGAATTCCACGATGATTGCCATACCCGTATGCTCTTCTGCCCCATATTAATTAACCTAGCTCCTGACCGAGGGGCTTCAATTATTGTGCACTCTTACCCCAGGGTTTTTATTTAATACCTGTCCTTGCAATGAAATATCAGGTTTCACTTCAAAAGCTCCTGCAAGATAGATGTTTAGGATTCTCTCCTAGCCCCCAGCAGGCTGCAGGTGCTCAAGAAAAGTTTACATTGAAAAACATTAAAAAGATGTTGACAGCAGGTGGAACCTTGGTAGTATCTAGAAACCAGAGGCTGAAGGAAGACCTGCGACATGTCTACCTTTCCAGATGGTGTTAAATCCTCTCTTGGATTTAAGCAACGAGGGAGTAACACGGAGCAGAAAAAAATAAAGCGATTCCCCTCTTGGAAGTCATCATCAGGCAGATTCATTCAGTTTCATTCGCTCACATTTAACAGCCTTTATTTATCCAGTATTTATTATCTACAGGCACCATCATGAATTACATCATTTTAACTCACCATAACCCTGTGATCATGAAAGACATTTTTATGACTCCATTTTATAATGAGTACACAAAGATAAACTTGCCCAAGGTTATACAGCTTCTGTAATTGCAGAAAGGGCAGTGTAACTCAAGTCTTTTGAACTCTGGTGGCTCTTAACCACATCCTATATCCTGCTGGAGATTATTAAACAGCATTCATCAATCCCTTGCAGAAATGTTTATACGTTCTGTCCGCCAGGAGGCTGTCAACACCTCATGGTGCCCCAGGACCTGGCACCTGACAGGTGCTTCCATAGGGTTTGTGGCACTGAGGGTGGAAGGCCAAAGCCCCGGCTCCGCCAGCTCTACAAGCTCCTCCCTCTTAAATCAAGATCCCGTGGGATTGTTGATACCTCTGTGAACTGAGGGCCTTGGGTCCCCGTGGCACCTCACTTCAGACTTGCTCTCCAGTCCATTCCCTACCCTGCTGCTGGGAAGGGTTTCTCTGTGGGTTCCATACACTCCTAATGGATCCATGGATAGAACTCAATTGGTTACTTGGTTAGGGAAAACACTGAAACTTTATTTTCACTAATCTATATTTGAAAACCTTCCTTCAATAAAGGTAAGCAATAAACTGCAATAACGTTTACCTTCCTGTGATTTTTGTCTCCCATAAAAATCACAGATGTCACAATAGAACATCACATTACCATACTGCTTTATGCTCATCAGTATTTCAAAATAATAGTAGCTATTAGACCTGCCATTAGATCTTGTAATGTTGTGCATTTATAAGGAAGTATGTCCATTGTTATATCACAGACTTTAAAAATACTTTGATAACTGTAATTGATTGCCTTTGTATTGCAAAAAAACCCCATAATTTTATGCATTTAAAAACAATATTCTGAGAAGAGACCCATAGGCTTCACCAGACTGCCAACGGGGTCTACATCACAAAAAAGGTTAAGAGCCCCTGAGGGACTTTTCTAAAGTACCCTGAAGGCACTGCTCTTAACTTTTCCTGAACTAGGCCTTGCTGTCTCCCTAAGACCTTTGCAGATACTGTCCCTACTCCTCTCCCTGGAACAGTATCCTGTTCCCCACTCACTCCTTTCCATTCAACCCCCTGTTGGCTGGCTCCTGCTCTCCCTTCAGATCTCAGCTTAGAGGTCCATCCCATCAACAAGCCACCCCTACCCCTGCAATTTGCAGCTCCTTCTTAGATTTCCTTTGACTAGTCCCTGTGCTTTCTCACTTCCTGGCCTTCATATCCCTCCTAGATGCTCCTGTAGCTCCCTAGGTTTCCCCCAGCACTTGTCAGACAGTACTTAAATCACCCATTAGTGCTGCAACCTCTTTAAGGACTGGCAAGGCTACATCATTCTCTGAGTTTTGCCTGCTTCCTGCAGTGATGACTTCCTATGGAAATAATTACTAACGTCTATAAGTGTGTCCAGTCTCCACAAATAAAAAGTAAGTGGATTATCTCCTCAGAGGAGAATCTTCAGCTGTAGAAATTCTGAAAATACAAAGCACTGGAAATGCCTAGAGAAAAATTAAATTTAAAAATTGTTGAGTAGAAGCTCATATTTATATTTCTCAGTTCTTTACCTATTTTCAGGCTTAGTTCATTTGTGGTTTCTTTCTTTCACATGAAACTGCAGGAAGACTCATTATGATAATCCCAGTTTTTTGCCTTTCTACAATTTCTTCATCTATAAGAACTATGCTTATTTTACCTTTTTCAAAGAGAATCAAAAGCATCAACAACACGAAATATCCTTTAAAAGCCCAAGGAAAAAAAAAACACTTGGATTAGTACTGGAAATTTTATTATAAAATAAGACAGTAAGATATGTTCCCAGAGGGAAGCCACTGTCCTGAAGAGGAACTGAGCAATTTCTTGTGTTAAGTTAATTTTGCAGAATTACCTGGAGGACTGATAATGGAGAAGAGGAGACATAATGTCTCTCAGCAGAGGTAAGCATCTTGAGACCGCTTTACGAATCTGTACCCCTGGCCCTTTGTCACATTACTGAAAATCCTTAAAAGACAGAATCCCCAGGCTTTTAGTGTGCCTCCTCTCTGAGGTGGCCCACACTCTCCCTCAAGTGTGTACTTTTAAACAAAGCTTTCTCACTGCTAAAAAAAAAAAAAAAGTAAAAGACTTAGAGGCGCCATCTATTGGAGCAGCTTCAGTTGGCAAGATTTGGTCAAGATATTTCTACAAGAATGGCTGCTATTTTGGAAGGATCCCCATTGCTCCCCCTAATTTGTCAACAGACTACAGCTCAAGGAAACCATTCTCCATTAACACCACGGTTCCTCTTCAAAAGTCCTATCCTGAACTCTATTGCAGGACCTCTCAACCTCTGGAAGTCCATGAGAGAGAGAACCATTGCCCAGTAAATGCATTACCAAGATATTCCTGCTCTCTTACAACTTTGGAGCTAGGGAATGGGTCTTTGTTCTCTGAGTCTGGCTTCAGGAAGACCCATTCTCTCTGGAAGAACTACCCAGTGTTTAGTTGGTGATGGTCTGCAGCCCAAGCAGAACTTTATGTGTCAGCAGACCTAAACAGGACATAGCTCTGCAGGAAGAATTGAAATCTAATGATTTTTTTATTTTTAAATTTTTGGTGTGCCTCTAGTTTGTTTCTGAACTCTCGCAAGAAAAATCCAGGTCCCGGGCTGCAAGGCTTGCAAAGATTGGTTTTGAGAGGCAGGCAATGACAGATGTGAATTCATTCTATTCTTTACCATTAAGAAGTGTGGTCTCACTGGAGAACCATCTCTGGGAAAACATTTATAACAAGGACTGGAGAGGATCCAGAATGAATCCAGGCATTCTTTGTGTCTGCAACACCAACCCCAAACATTTTTATTTGCTCCAATCATTCCCTGAGCTGCATTCTATCATGTGAAAATATGCCCCTTGCTATATAATAGGTTCTGGGAATGTGTGCTAAGCTGAAAACTAAAATAATTTTTTTCACATTGACGATCAATAGAGCAAAAACTGAAATCCAGTTTATAGTAACCTTGGTTAGGAAAGACAAAATGAATAAACCCTATAGACTAGGGGAAATGAGGAATTACACTTGCTAGATACCGTTGCTTTCTCTTTGGCTGAGGTAGCTATGGGTAGTTAGCAACCAGTTACACCTTTCCTTCTCATCACATCAAGGAGGAGAGATGCCTCAGATTTCTAAATTTCAGAATATCCGATTTTGCATTTTAGATCTCCAGAATGTAGCAAAACTGGGTCAAACCCAAACCCAGTAGAGTGAAGTTAATGGATGAATGCAAGACCTGAGGAAATGACTGATGATTCCATGGAGTTAGAAACAATAATGGAACAACAGAAATTGTTTCACAGTTTGGAGACTAGAAGTCTGAAATCAGGGTGCAAAAGGGTTGGCTCCTTGTAATGGCTGTGAGGGTAAATCTGTTCCACACTTCTTTCCTAGCTTCTGATGGTTTGCTGGCAATCTTTGGCTTATAAAATTCTTAATCCTTGTCATTTTGCCTCCATTCTGCTTCTGAAAGATTTAGCATTTAGGATGAGATATGAAACTATTCTTTTAAAATTCTTAACCTACCTTCAACGTTTAGAATGTTGGAAAGCTTATGAAAAAAATGGGAAAATTGCATCATTTATTATTATTTATTTGAATTAATGAAGCATTTTCAAGAATCTTTTGTCCAGATGCCATGTAGTGAAGTGTTAGAAAATGCAAGGCACAGGGCTCTGTGTCTGAAAGCATGCCAGATCTAGAATAGCAAAGCCATAAACTGCTTTTAGATCCCTCAGTTCTTTTATGATAAAGAAGCAGCACAGCTGACCCTTTGAACTGTGTGGGTCCATTTATAAGTAGATTTTTAAAAATTAATATATTTGAAAATGCTTTGGAGATCTGCAAAAATTTGAAAATTTTTCTTTTCTCTAGCTTCCGTTCTTGTAAGAATATAGTATATAATACATATACAAAATACGTTAATCAAATGTTTGTTATCGGTAAGTCTTCCAGCCAATAGCAGGCTATTAGTAGTTAAGTTTTGGGGGAGTCGAAAGCTTTACACAGACTTTTGACTGTGTGGGGGTGGGAGTGTCAGCACCCCTAATGCCTGGTCAGCTGTATTTGAATTTGCTAAGGCATATTAAAATGGTCACTTTTGCGAATTACTGTGTATTGTTTATCATTATATTCTCCAAAATAACAGACAAATGGTGCTCTCTTTCCGTCCTTGGTGAAAGTGACTGATGACGTAGGTACTTGGGAATTGTCCTAACCAGTTGCTTGGAGGTCATAGAGACCTTAAAAGAATTTTGTGGTGGGTGACTATAACAGGAGTCACTATTTCAGAGAAAATTAAAGGTTAAAAAAGAGCAATCTGGGAGATTCAAGATAGCGGTATGAGAGATGAGACAGAGAACTCACAGAACCACACATAGTGCGAAAATATACGTAATACAATTAACCCCAAAACAGCAAGAGGAAAGAAGGCTGCACCAGACTGCATATAGACCTCACGCACAGAGCAGACCTCATGAAACAGGGTACCGTACCAAAGCCTTGATCCAGCGGGACCCAGGCCCTTCCCCCACCCTAGCTCAGGAGGAAGAAAAATGGAGCAGGGAGGGGATAGAAGCCTGGGACTGCTGGACACCTAGCCTTGAAGATCTGCTATGTGAGCAGAAACCTACACTGGGTGGTTCTCTAGAGGTTAGGGAGCTGGGACAGGTGGAGTGCCTGAGAGACAGACATTCCGGCCGTTTGTGGAGGACGGGATCCACATCCGTCCGCTCTGTGACAGGGGAAAGACAGGCGGTCTGAGAAGCTTCCTAGCAGCGAGAGAGCTGCTGAAGGGGCAAGGATTGCACGGAGGTAGCAGCGCAGGAGAAGGGAGAGCTGAACAAGGCTGTATGAGCACACTCTGCCCAGCAGGTTGGAAATTTTGAGGAGCTTCAGGCGCTGGCTGGCTGCTCAACTCCAAGGTCCCCACTGTGACATACAGCCTGCAGAGACTTCCTCCTGGCCTGACTGCACCAGCTCGCAAACTGGCAGTCACTGCACTGGCGTCAGGCCAGCCAGAGGGAGGCTGTGCCTACAACAGCTAGAGACTCTGAGCACAGAGGCTTACACCTGTCTGCTCAACCCACTGGCTGTGATACTGGAGACAGGCACCACAGATGGGAATAAGGAAACAGATCTTTCCTCCCCCCATGCACCAGCTCCGCTCCCAACAACCCCCAACCTCACTCTAGGGGCTGAACAGCTCCAGAGATTGGAGCTTCTGGGTACTACAGGGCACCACATAGAAACATGAAACGTCAAAAGAACCTGGTTCAGACCAAAATCTCACAAACCCCAGAAAAAGGATCAAATGAAACTGAACTCACCAATCTTCCTGAAAGAAAGTTCAAAATAAAAATCACAAATATGCTTATGGAGGTACAGAAAAATATTCAAGAACTCAGGAACGAATTTAAGACAGAGATTCAATCATTAAGAAATTCCATATATGAAATGAAACATACAATGGAGGGATTTAAAAGAAGATTAGATGTAGTAGAAGAGATGGTAAATGGAATAGAAATTAGAGAAGAGGAATACAAAGCAGCTGAGGCACAGAGAGAAAAAAGAATCTATAAGAATGAAAGAATAGTGAGAGAACTGTGTGACCAATACAAACGGAACAATATTCGCATAACAGGGGTACCAGAAGAAGAGAGAAAAAGGGATAGAAACTGTCACTGAGTAGGTCATTGCTGAAAAATTCCCCAATGTGGGGAAAGAGATAGTCTCTCACGCCATGGAAGTACACAGATCTCCCAACACAAGGGACAAAAGAAGAAAACATCAAGACATATAATAATTAAAATGGCAAAGATCAAGGATAAAGACAGACTTTTAAAAGCAGCTAGAGAGAGAAAAAAGATCACATGCAAAGGAAAACCCATCAGGCTATCATCAGACTTCTCAACAGAAACTTTACAGGCCAGAAGGGAGTGGCACGATATACATAATAAAATGAAGCAGAAGGCACTTGAACCAAGAATACTCTACCAGGAAAGGTTATCATTTAAATTTGAAGGAGGGGTTAAACAATTTTCAGATAAGCAAAAGTTGAAGAATTTACCTCCAACAAACAACCTCTACAGTGCATTTTAAAGGGACTCTTATAGATGGAAGTATTCCTAAGGCTAAATAGATGTCACCCAAGGGATACACAAAGACTAGAGATATTGATTCATAACAAAGAAAGAATGGAGGAGGAAGAAAAAGGAGGGAAAAAAAGAACCTTTAGGTTGTGTTTGTAATAGCATACAAAGTGAGTTAAGTTAGACTGTTAGATAATAAGGGAATTACTCCTGAACCTTCGGTAGCCACAAATCTAAAGCCTGCAATGGCAATAAGTACATACCTATCAATGATCACCCTAAATGTAAATGGTCTGAATGCACCAATCAAAAAATGTAGTGTCATTGAATGGATAAAAAAACAAGACCCATCTATATGCTGCCTACAAGAAACTCAATTCAAACCCAAAGACATAAACAGACTGAAAGTAATGTTATGGAAAAAGATATTTCATGCAAATAATAGGAAGAAAAAAGCAGGAGTTGAAGTACTTGCATAAGACAAAATAGACTTCAAAACAAAAAAAGTCACAAAGATTAAAGCAGAAATAAATAAAATTGAGACAAAGAAGGATGTTACATAATGATACAAGGGTCAGTCCAACAAGAGGATATAACTGTTATAAATATCTATGCACCCAATAAAGGATCACCTACATATGTGAAACAAATACTAACAGAATTAAAGGGGGAAACAGAATTTAATGTATTCATTTTGGGAGAATTCAACACACCACTCACTCCAAAGGACAGATCAACCAGACAGAAAATAAATAAAGAGACAGAGGCACTCAACAACGTATTAGAACAGATGGACCTAAAGGACATCTATAGAACACTCCATCCAAAAGCAACAGGATACACATTCTTCTCAAGTGCACACAGAGCATTTACAAGAATAGATCATATACTAGTCCACAAAAAGAGCCTCAGTAAATTCAAAAAAACTGAAATTGTACCAACCAGCTTCTCAGATCACAAAGGTATGAAACTAGAAATAAATTAGTCAAAGAAAATGAAAAAGCCCACAAACACATGGAGGCTTAATAAAATATTCCTAAATAATCAATGGATCAATGACCAAATAAAAACAGAGATCAAGCTATATATGGAGACAAATGACAACAATAATACAACACCGCAAAATCTGTGGGAAGCAGCGAAGGCTATGCTAAGAGGGGAAATATATGGCAATACAGGCCTACCTCAGGAAAGAAGAACAATCCCAAATGAACAGTCTAAATTAACAATTAATGAAACTAGAAAAGGAAGAACAAATGAGGCCCAGAGTCAGTAGAAAGAGGGACATAATAAAGATTACAGCAGAAATAAATAAAGTTGGAAAGAATAAAACAATAGAAAGAATCAATGAAAGCAGGAGCTGGTTCTTCGAGAAAATAAAATAGCTAAACCCCTAGCCAGACTTACCAAGAAATAACGAGAGACTAAACACATAAACAGAATCAGAAATGACAAAGGAAATATCACTACGGACAGCACAGAAATACAAATAATTATGAGAGAATACTATGAAAAATTATATGCTAACAAACTGGATAAACTAGAAGAAATGGACAACTTTCTAGAAAAATACAACCTTCCAAGGCTGACCCAGGAAGAAAAAAAAAATCTGAATAGACCAATTACCAGCAACAAAGTTAAATTGGTAATCAAAAAACTACCTAAGAACAAAACCCTGCACCAGATGGTTTCATGGCAGAATTTTAGCAAACATTTAGTGAAGACCTAATACCCATCCTCCTTAACGTTTTCCAAAAAATAGAAGAGGAGGCAATACTCCCAAACTCATTCTATGAGGGCAACAACACTCTAATACCAAAACCAGTTAAGACACCACAAAAAAAGAAAATGACAGACCAATATGCTGATGAAATAGATGCAAAAATACTCAGCAAAATAGTAGCAGACTGAATTAAAAAATACATCAAAAAGATCATCCATCATGATCAAGTGGAATTCATCCCAGGGATGCAAGGATGGTACAACATTCGAAAATCCATCAACATCATCCACCACATCAACAAAAAAAGGACAAACACCACATGATCATCTCCATAGATGCTGAAAAAGCATTTGACAAAATTCAACATCCATTCATGATAAAAACTCTCAACAAAATGGGTATAGGGGCCTCAACATAATAAAGGCCATATATGACAAGCCCACAGCCAACATTATACTTAACAGTGAGAAGCTGAAAGCTTTTCCTTTAAGATCGGGAATAAGACAAGGATGCCCACCCTCCTCACTTTTATTCAACATAGTTCTAGAGGTACTAGCCATGGCAATCAGACAACACAAAGAAATAAAAGGCATACAGATTGGTAAGGAAGAAGTCAAACTGTCCCTGTTTGCAGATGACATGATATTGTACATAAAAAACCCTAAAGAATCCATTCCAAAACTACTAGATCTAATATCTGAATTCAGTAAACTTGCAGGATACAAAATCAATACACATAAATCTGTTGCATTTCTATACACTAATGGTGAACTAGTGGAAAGAGAAATCAGGAAAACAATTCCATTCACAATTGCATCAAAAAGAACAAAATACCTAGGAATAAGCCTAACCAAGGAAGTGAAAGACCTATACCCTAAAAACTACAGGACACTCTTAAGAAAAATTAAAGAGGACACTAATAAATGGAAATTCATTTCATGCTCTTGACTAGGAAGAATTAATATTGTCAAAATGGCTATCCTGCCTAAAGCAATCTACAGATTCAATGGAATCCCTATCAAAATACATACAGCATTCTTCAATGAACTAGAGCAAATCGTTCTAAAATTCATATGGAACCGCAAAAGACCCAAATAGCCATAGCAATCTGAGAAGGAAGAATAAAGTGGGGGGAATTATGCTCCCTAACTTCAAGCTCTACTACAAAGGCACAGTAATCAACACAATTTGATACTGGCACAAGAACAGACCCATAGACCAGTGGAACAGAATGGAGAGCCCAGCTATAAACTCAAGGATATATGGTCAACTAATATACGATAAAGGAGCCATGGATATACAATGGGGAAATGACAGCCTCTTCAACAGCTGGTGTTGGCAAAACTGGACAGTTACATGTAAGAGAATGAAACTGGATTACTGTGTAACCCCATACACAAAAGTAAACTCAAAATGGATCAAAGACCTGAATGTAAGTCATGAAACCATAAAACTCTTAGAAAAAAGTATAGGTAAAAATCTCTTGGACATAAACATATGCAAGTTCTGCATGAACATATCTTTCCGGGCAAGGGAAACAAAAGCAAAAATGAAAAAATGGGACTATATCAAACTAAAACGCTTCCTTACAGCAAAGGACACCATAATTAGAACAAAAAGGCATTCTACAGTGTGGGAGAATATATTAATAAATGACATTCAAAATATTTAAAGAGCTCACGTACCTCAATAAACAAAAAGCAAATAAGCCAATTAACAAATGGGCAGAGGAACTGAACAGACACTTCTTCAAAGAAGAAATTCAGATGGCCAACAGGCACATGAAAAGATGTTCCACATCGCTAGTCATCAGAGAAATGCAAATTAAATCCACAATGAGATATCACCTCACACCAGTTAAGATGGCTGCCATCCAGAAGACAAACAACAACAAATGCTGGTGAGGATGTGGAGAAAGGGGAGCCCTTCTACACTGCTGGTGGGAATGTAAATTAGTTCAACCATTGTGGAAAGCAGTATGGAGGTTCCTCAAAAAACTCAAAATAGAAATACCATTTGACCCAGGAATCCCACTCCTAGGAATTTACCCTAAGAATGCAGCAGCCCAGTTTGAAAAAGATACATGCACCCCTATGTTTATCGCACACTATTTACAATAGCCAAGAAATGGAAGCAACCTAAGTGTCCATCAGTAGATGAATGGATAAAGAAGATGTGTTTTATATACACAATGGAATATTATTTAGCCATAAGAATAAAACAAATCCTTCCATTTTCAACAACATGGATGGAGCTAGAGGGTATTAAGCTCAGTGAAATAAGCCAGACGGAGAAAGACAAGTATCAAATTATTTCACTCATCTGTGGAGTATAAGAACAAAGAAAAAACTGAAGGAAGAAAACAGCAGCAGACTCACAGAACCCAAGAATGGACTAACAGTTACCAAAGGGAAAGGAACTGGGGAAGGTGTGTGGGAAGGGAGGGATAAGGGGGAAAAAAGGGTATTACGATTATCACACATAATGTAGTGGGGGGGGGGTATGGGGAAGGCATAATAACACAGAGAAGACAAGTTGTGATTCTAATGCATCTTACTACGCTGATGGACAGTGACTGTAATAGGGTATGTGGTGGGGAATTGATACTAGGGGAATCTCATAACCATAATATTGCTCATGTAATTTTACATAAATAATAGGAACAAAAAGGAAGGAATCCTGTCACATGCTACAACATACGTGAGACTTGAGGACATCATGCTGAGTGAAATAAACCAGTCACAAAAAGATTAATACTGCAGATTCCACTTGGATGAGGTATCTAAAGTAGTCAAATTCATAAAAACAGAAAGCAGCGTACTGGTTGCCAAGGCCCGGGGTGAAGAAGGGAAAGGGAAGTTGTGGTTGAATGGATATGGAGTTTCAGTCATGCAAGATGAAAAAGTTCTGAACATCTGTTTCACAACAATGTGAATATACTTAACATTACTCAAATGTATGCTTAAAAATGGCTAGGATGGTAAATTTTATGGCATGCATTTTTAACCACAATAAAAAAATTAAAATGTAATTTAAAAAATTCCAAGTACAGCATAGAGAATATAGTCAATAGGCCATATGGTTCTGTAAAATCTTTCAGTGTTGATAGATAGTAATTACACTTGTTCGGGTTAGCATTTAATAATGTATATAACTGTGCCATCACTATGTTGTATTCTTGAAACCAATGTAACATTATGTATCAACTACACTATACAATTTTTTTTAAAGGCCTTAGAAAAGAAAGGGTTAAAGATGGTGGCATTAGAGGTGAGAAATAGGTTTCCTCCTAAAACTGCACACAATACGAAAATATAATTGATACAATAATCCTGGAAGAGCAACAGGAAAGAGGAATGCACCAGACTGCATACACCTGGAGAAAAGAGCAGACCTCACAGAACAGGGTAAGTAATGTACCAAAGCTGTGGCCTGGCGGGACCCAATCCCTTCCACTACCTCAGCTCACCGGCAGGAGGAAATGGAGGCCTGGGACTGCTGAATGCCTAACTCTGGAGATCTGCTCTGGGAGCACAAATCTACAATTCATGGTGCTTTCATGACGCTCTCATGATTACAGGGTTGGAAAGCTAAGACAGGCAGAATTCCTGGAGAGACTGAGATTCCAGCCGCTTGTGGAAACAGGGATCCGTATCCAGCTGCTCTGGGACAAAAGAAAGATGGGCAGTCTGAGAGACTTCCTAACAAGGAAGCCCTTAGCAAGAGGGCTGCTAAAGGGACAAGGACTGCACAGAGCTTACAGCTCGGGAAAGAGGACAGGTAGACAAAATGATCTGGGTGCACTCTGCCCAGCAGGATGGGAGCTTTGCTACATAGACTCTCATATTTAAGGAGGAAAAAGAAATCTTCCTCCTCAGATGATCTTCAGGTGCTCCAGCTCCCTGTCTAGCTACACAACTCCAAGGACCCTCTCCGTGATACGCAGCCTACTGTGCCTTTCTTCTGCCAGCCCCACCTAGCTTGCAAACTGGCAAACCCTACAATGGTGTTAGGCCAGCCAGAGGGAAGATCTGTCTACAGCAACTACAAACACAAAGCATAGATGCTTATACCTGTGTGCTCAGCCCACTGGTTCAGGCAGTGGACACAGGCATAGCAGCCAGGAAACAGGAAATAGCTGTTTCCTCCCCCCAGGCATCAATACCACTCCCCTGCGACCACCAACATTGCTTCTGGGGCTGAGCAGCTCCAGGGAGTAGAGCTTCTGGGCACTAGAGGGTGCCTCATACAAATATGAAAAGCCAAAGGAATCTAGTTCAGAGTAAAATTAATACCACACCTGAGAAAGATTTAAATGACATTGACATCATGACTCTTCCTGAAAGGAAGTTCAAAATAAAAATCATTAACATGCTCATTGAGGTATGGAAAGATATTGAAGAACTCAGGAATGAATTCCGGTTGGAGATCCAATTGTTGAAAAGCACAGTGGACAGTATTAAACCAGATTGGATATGGTAGAGGAGACAAGAAATGAAATAGAAACTAGAGAGGAGGAATACAAAGAAGCTGAGGCACAGAAAGAAAAAAGGATCTTTGAGAATGAAAGAATATTGAGAGAACTCTGTGACCAGTCCAAACAGAACAATATTTACATTATAGGGGTACCAGAAAAGAAGAGAGAGAAAAAGGGATAGAAACTGTCTTTGAGGAGGTAATTGCTGAAAACTTCCCCAATCTGGGGAAGGAGATAGTCTCTCAGGCCATGGAGATGCACAGATCTCCCAACACAAGGGACCAAGGAAGACAACACCAACACATATAGTAATTAAAATGGCAAAGATCAAGGACAAGGACAAACTATTAAAAACAGCCAGAGAGAGAAATAAGATCACATACAAAGGAAAGCCCATCAGACTATCATCAGACTTCTCAACAGAAACCTTACAGGCCAGAAGGGAGTGGCATGATGTATTTAATGCAATGAAGTAGAAGGGCCTTGAACCAAGAATACTTTATCCGGCAAGATTATCATTTAAATTTGAAGGACAGATTAAACAATTTCCACATAAGAAAAAGCTGAGAGAATTTACCTCCCACAAGCCATCTCTACAGTGTTATTTTGGAGGGACTGCTATAGATGGAAGTGTTCCTAGGTTTAATAGCTGTCACCAGAGGTAATAAAACCACAGTAAAGAAAGTAGAAAAGCTAATTACTAAGCAAATGCAAAAATTAAAATAACTATCTCCAAAGTCAATCAAGGGATACACAAAGAGTACAGAATATGATACCTAATATATAAAGAATGGAGGAGGAAGAAAAAAAAGGACCTTTACATTGTGTTTTTAATAGCATGTTAAGTGAGTTAAGTTAGACTCTTAGATAGTAAGGAAGTTAAACTTGCACCTTTGGTAACCATGAATCTAAAGCCTTCAATGCCAATAAGTACATACCTATCCATAATCGCCCTAAATGTAAATGGACTGAATGCACCAATCAAAAGACATAGAGTCACTGAATAGATAAAAAAACATGACCCATCTATATGCTGCCTACAAGAGACTCACTTTAAACCCAAAAGACATACACAGACTAAAAGTGAAGGGATGGAAAAAGATATTTCATGCAACTAAAAGGGAGAAAAAAGCAGGAGTTTCAGTACTTATATCAGACAAAAAAGACTTCAAAACAAAGAAAGTCACAAGAGACAAAGAAGGACATTACATAATGATAAAAGGGTCAATCCAACAAGAAGATATAACCATTTTAAATATCTATGTGCCCAACACAGGAGCACCTACATATGTGAAACAAATAGTAACAGAATTGAAGGGGGAAATAGAATGCAATGCATTCATTCTAGGAGGCTTCAACCCTCCACTCACTCTGAAGGACAGAACAACCAGACAGAAAATAAGTAAGGAGACAGAGGCACTGAACAACACATTAGAACAGATGTACCCAACAGACATCTACAGAACTCTACACCCAAAAGCAGCAGAATATACATTCTTCTTAAGTGCACATGGGACATTTTCAAAAAGATCATATACTAGGCCACAAAAAGAGCCTTGGTAAATTCAAAAAGATTGAAATTGTACCAACCAGTTTCTCAGACCACAAAGGTATGAAACTAGAAATAAATTACACAAAGAAAATGAAAAATCCCACAAACACGTGGAGACTTCACAACATGTTCCTAAATAACCAATGGATTAATGACCAAATAAAAAAGGAGATCAAGCAATATATGGAGACAAATGACAACAATAATTCAACACCGCAAAATCTGTGGGATGCAGCGAAGGCCATGCTAAGAGGAAAGTATATTGTAATACAGGCCTACCTCAGGAAAGAAGAACAATCCTGTATGAGCAGTCTAAACTCACAATTAACAAAACTACAAAAAGAAGAACAAATGAGACCCAAAGTCAGTAGAAGGAGGGACATAATAAAGATGAGAGCAGAAATAAATAAAATTGATAAGAATAAAACATTAGAAAGAATCAATGAAAGAAGGAACAGGTTCTTCAAGAAAATAATCAAAATAGATAAACCCCTGGCCAGACTTATCAAATAAAAGAGAGTCTACTCACATAAACAGAATCAAAAATGAGAAAGGTAACGTCACCATGGACTCCACAGATATACAAAGAATTATGAGAGAATACTATGAAAAATTATATGCCAACAAACTGGATAACCTAGAAGAAATGGGCAACTTTCTAGAAAAATACATCCTTCCAAGGCTGACCCAGAAAGAAACAGAAAATCTCAACAGACCAATTACCAGCAACAAAATTGAACTGGTAATCAGAAACCTATAAGAACAAAATACCTAGGCCAGATGGCTTCACCGCTGAATTTTATCAAACATTTAGTGAAGACCTAATACCCATCCTCCCTAAAGTTTTCCAAAGAGTAGAAGAAGAGGGAATATTTCCAAACTCATTCTATGAGGCCGGCATCACTCTAATACCAAAACTAGGCAAAGACACCACAAGAAAAGAAAATTACAGACCAATATCCCTGAAGAACATAGATGCAAAATTACTCAATAAAATATTAGCAAACCAAATTCAAAAATACATCAAAAAGATCATCCATCATGATCAAGTAGGATTTATTCCAGGGATGCAAGGATGGTACTACATTCCAAAATCCATCTACATCATCCACTACATCAACAAAAAGGACAAAAACTACATGATCATGTTCATAGATGCTGAAAAAGCATTTGACAAAATTCAACATCCATTTATGATAAAAATTCTCAACAAAATGGGTATAGAGGGCAAGTACCTCAACATAATAAAGGCCATATATGACAAACCCACAGCCAACATTATACTTAACAGCAAGAAGCTGAATGCTTTTCCTTTAAGATCAGGAATGAGACAAGGATGCCCACTCTCCCACTTTTACTCAACATAGTTCGAGAGGTCCTAGCCATGGCAACCAGACAACACAAAGAAATAAAAGGCATCCGGACTGGCAAGGAAGAAGTTAAACTGTCCCTGTTTGCAGATGACATGATATTGTACATAAAAAACCGTAAAGAAGCCACTCCAAAACTACTAGATCTAATATCTGAATTCAGCAAAGTTACGGGATACAAAATTAATACACAGAAATCTGTGACATTCCTATACACTAATAATGAACTAGCATAGAGAAACCAGGAAAACAATCCCATTCACAGTTGCATCAAAAAGAATAAAATACCTAAGAATAAACCTAACCAAGGAAGTGAAAAACCTATACTCTGAAAACTACAAAACACTCATGAGAGAAATTAAAGAAGATACCAAAAATGGAAACACATCTGGTGCTCATGCATAGGAAGATTAATAGTGTCAAAATGGCCATTCTGCCTAAAGCAGTTTGCAGATTCAATGCAGTCCCTATCAAAATACCAACAGCATTCTTCAATGAACTAGAGAAAATCACTCTAAAATTCATATGGAACCAAAAAAGACCCCGAATAGCCAAAGCAATCCTGAGAAGGAAAAATAAAGCTGGGGGGATTATGCACCCCAACTTCAAGCTTTACTACAAAGCCACAGTACTCAAGACAATTTGGTACTGGCACAAAAACAGACCCATAGACCAATGGAATAGACTAGGGAGCCCTCATATAAACCCAACCGTATATGATATTAGAAAGGAGCTATGGACATACAATGGGTAAATGACAGCCTCTTCAACAGCTGGTGTTGGCAAAACTGGACAGCTACATGCAAGAGACTGAAATTGGATTATTGGTTAACCCCATACACAAATGTAAACTCAGAATGGATCAAGGACATGAATGTAAGTCATGAAACCATAAAACTCTTAGAAGACAACATAGGCAAAAATCTCCTGAATATAAACATGAGCAACTTCCTGAACGCATCCTCGAGCAAGGGAAACAAAAGCAAAAATGAACTCATGGGACTACATGAAACTAAAAAGTTTCTGTACGGCAAAGGACACCATCAACAGAACAAAAAGGCCTCCGACACTATGGGAGAATATATTTGTAAATGACATATCCAACAAGGGGTTAACATCCAAAATATATAAAGAACTCATACGCCTCAACACCCAAAAAGCTAATAACCCGATTAAAAAATGGGCAGAGGATATGAAGAGACAGTTCTCCAATGAGGAAATTCAGATGGCCAAAAGGCACATGAAAAGATGCTTCACATCACTAATCATCAGGGAGATGCAAATTAAAACCACAATGAGATATCACCTCACACCAGTAAGGATGGCCAGCATTGAAAAGACTAAGAACAACAAATGCTGGCGAGGATGCAGGGAAACGGGAACCTCCTATACTGCTGGTGGGAATGTAAGGTAGTTCATCCATTGTGGAAAGCAATATAGAGGTTCCTCCAAAACCTAAAAATAGAAATACCGTTTGACCCGGGAATCCCACTCCTCGGCATTTACCCAAAGAATACAACTCCCCAGATTCAAAAAGACATATGCACCCGTATGCTTATCGCAGCACTTTTTACAATAGTCAAGATATGGAAGCAACCTGTGTCCATCAGTAGATGAATGGATAAAGAAGATGTGGTATATATACACAATGGAATACTATTCAGCCATAAGAAGGAAACAAATTCTACCATTTGCAACAACATGGACGGAGCTGGAGGATATTATGCTCAGTTAAATAAGCCAGGCGGAGAAAGACAAGTGCCAAATGATTTTCCTCATTTGTGGAGTGTAACAAGGAAGCAAACTGCAGGAACCAAATAGCAGCACTCAGAGACTCCAAGGAGGAACTACTGGTTACCAAAGGGGAGGGGTGTGGGAGGGCGTGTGGGGAGGGTGGGAGCATAGGATTGAGGGGTATTTTGTTTAGTACACGTGGTGTGGGGGATTATGAGGGACAACAGTGTAGCACAGAGAAGGCAAATAGTGAATCTGTGGCATCTTACTACACTGATGGACAGTGACTGCATTGGGGTATGGGTGGGGACTTGATAATATGGGTAAATGTAGTGACCACATTGTTTTTTTTTCATGTGAAACCTTCATAAAAGTGTGTATCAATAATACCTTAATAAAAAAAAGAAAGGAAGCGGCCTTAAAAAATCCCATCACCTTTTTGCAGTAATGGGAAAGTTTATTCTAACATGCATGAGAAATTGCAAAGAAATTAAATAGCCCAAACAGTCTTGTAAAAAAATTGGAGGGCTCACAGTTCCTTATTTCAATACTTACTACAAATTTATGATAATCAAAACAGTATAGTACTGGTATATGGATAAACAGATCAATGGAATAGAATCAAGAGTCCAGAAATAAACCCATACATCTATGTCATTGACTTTTTACAAGATTGCCAAGACCATTCAATGGGGAAAGAACAGTCTCTTCAACAAATGGTGTTGGGAAAACTGGATATCCACATGCAAAAGAATGAAGTTGGACCCATACCTCACACTGCAATATTATGAGTTATAAGGAATACATATTTGATCATTCAAGTGACCAAATATATATTTCCCAGGTATATTTGGTCTTCATCCATGGTTCTGGAAAACACTGCAGAGTCTTTAAAGGTGAAATGGGGGTTTTGTCCTATTAATGAGAGACTTTTGGACCCCACTCAAAGGCAGGGGCTGGGAGCTGTATCAGCCAACGGCCAATAATTTAGTCAATCATGACTATGCAATGTAGCCCTCACAAAAATCCCTAGCAAGAGTACCATTCTCTCAGATCCTGCTTTTCTGTCAGAGAGATCTTCTATCTATGCATGGGGAGCCAGAACACCTCCACGTGCCACTGAGGCAGGCCCCAAGCTCCAGGAGGACAGAAGCTCCTTTATTTGGGACCTTGCCCCATGTATCTCTTTATCTGGCTGTTAACTTGTATCCTTTACAGTTTCCTTTATTAAACTGATAAATGTAAGGGTTTTCCTGAGCTACGTGAGTGGCTCTAGCAAATTAATCCAACCTGAGAGGGAGGTTGTGGGAACCTTCAATCTGTAATTGGCAGGTCAGAAGCACAGGTAACTGCATGGGGCTTGTGACAGGCATCTGGAGTTGGGAGGTGGAGGACAGTCTTGTAGGATGGAGCCCTTAACCTGGGGAGTCTGGTGCTGTCTCTGGGCAGATGATAGCGTCAGAACTGAGTGAGTTCTTGGACACCCACCCTGCTGGTGTTCGAGAATTGCTCAGTGTTATGTGTGTGGAAACACCCCACACCCCACCCATACATTAGAATCAGATCTGGGAACCCGAAAGGAGTTATATTGTTGCTGCTGCATAACACTATTGTTGTATATGTAGGAAAAAACCCTAACGCACACCATGTGAGATATCATCAAAAATCAACTCAAAATGGATCAGAGACCTAAATGTAAGAGCTAAGACTATAAAACTCTTAGAAGAAAATACATGGGTAAGTCTTCATAACCTTGGACCAACAGATTCTCAGATATCACAACAAAAGCACAATCAACAAAAAGAAAGATAAATTAGACTGCATAAAAATTAAAACTTTTGTCAAAAGCACAGGCAACAAAAGCAAAAATAGACAACTAGGACTACCTCAAGCTAAAAACACTTCTACACAGCAAAGGAAACAATTTAGAGTGAAAGGCAACCTGTGGAATGGGAAGAAATATTTTCAAACCACATATCTGATAAGGGGTTAATATTCAAAACATATAAGGAACTCCTTCAACTCTATAGCAAAAAAATAACCCAACTGAAACATGGGCAAAGGATTTCAATGGATATTTCTCCAAAGAAGACATACAAATGGCCAACAGATACATGAAAACATGCTCAACATAGCTAATCATTAGGGAAATACAAATAAAAACCACAATGAGATCACCATCTCACACCCATTAGGATATTAACCTGAAAATAAAGAGTTGCAATGAGAAGCAAACAAGTGTTTTTTGGGACCAAAGATCTGAGTAGAAACTGAAATAGTGTTCTTCACAGAACATGATTTTTTTTTACTATTATTAATATACAATTACATGAGCAACATTATGGTTACTAGACTCCCCCTATTATCAAGTCCCCACCATATACCCCATTGTAGTCACTGTCCATCAGCGTAGAAGGATATTATAGAATCACTACTTGTCTTCTCTGCTATACTGCCTTCCCCGTATCCCCCCACCCCACCCCCACCCCCGCTACATTATGTGTGCTAATTGTAATAGTCCTTTTTCCCCCTTATCCCTCCCTTCCTACCCATCTTCCCCAGTCCCTTTCCCTTTGGTAACTGTTAGTCCGTTCTTGGGTTCTGTGAGTCTGCTGCTGTTTTGTTCCTTCAGTTTTTTCTTTGTTCTTATACTCCACATATGATTGAAATCATTTGATATTTGTCTTTCTCCGTCTGGCTTATTTCACTGAACTTAATACCCTCTAGCTCCATCCATGTTGTTGCAAATGGTAGGATTTGTTTTCTTCTTATGGCTGAATAATATTCCATTGTGTATATGTACCACATCTTCTTTATCCATTCATCTACTGATGGACACTTAGGTTGCTTCCATTTCTTGGCTATTGTAAATAGTGCTGCAATAAACATAGGGGTGCATATGTCTTTTTCAAACTGGGCTGCTGCATTCTTAGGGTAAATTCCTAGGAGTGGAATTCCTGGGTCAAATGGTATTTCTATTTTGAGTTTTTTGAGGAACCTCCATACTGCTTTCCATAATGGTTGTACTAATTTGCATTCCCACCAGCAGTGTAGGAGGGTTCCCCTTCTCCACATCCTCGCCAACATTTGTTGTTGTTTGACTTTTGGTTGGCAGCCATCCTAACTTGTGTGAGGTGATATCTCATTGTGGTTTTAATTTGCATTTCCCTGATGACTAGTGATGTGGAGCATCTTTTCATGTGCCTGTTGGGCATCTGAATTTCTTCTTTGGAGAAGTGTCTGTTCAGCTCCTCTGCCCATTTTTTAATTGGCTTATTTGCTTTTTATTTGTTGAGGTGTGTGAGCTCTTTATATAATTTGGATGTCAACCCCTTGTCGGATATGTCATTTATGAATATATTCTTCCACACTGTAGGAAGTCTTTTTGTTCTACTGATGGTATCCTTTGCTGTACAGAAGCTTTTTAGTTTGATATAGTCCCATTCTTTCATTTTTGCTTTTGTTTCCCTTACCCAGGGAGATATAGAACAGGATTTTTATGAGCAAAAGAAAGGTGGTCAATTACATAAGTTGAAGAAAAGAAAAAAAACGTTTTCTATGGGTGCTAACAATACCCGGGGTTACGTATAACTTAACAGCTATTCTGGGTTTTACATTGATTACTGATTCTGTCTTCAGAAAGCACACATCCATCAGTATTGTGATCAGGATTTGTTCTCCTGCTGACTGCTCAAGCAATTACTTAGAACAATTGTCATTTTGCCCAATCCAAAGGTTTTGACTGCGTTCAAACAGAGTAGGTAAGTTTCTCTGCAGTGGCCATTCTGGCTCTGTTTTAAAATGGCCCAGTCATGTCAATTTTTCACAATGACTACTATTTTTTATCCCACAGTATGGGAGAATATATTCATAAAAAACGTATCTGATAAAGGGTTGACATCCAAAATATATAAAGAACTCATGCACCTTAACAAACAGAAAGCAAATAATCCAATTAAGAAATGGGCAGAGGACATGAATAGACACTTCTCCAAAGAAGAAATTCAGATGGCCAACAGGCACATGAAAAGATGCTCCACATCGCTAATCATCAGAGAAATGCAGATTAAAACCACAATGAGATATCACCTCACACCAGTGAGGATGGCCAACATCCAAAACACAAACAACAACAAATGTTGGCGAGGATGTGGAGAAAAGGGAACCCTCCTACACTGCTGGTGGGACTGCAAATTAGTTCAACCATTGTGGAAAGCAGTATGGAGGTTCCTCAAAAACTCAAAATAGAAATACCATTTGACCCAGGAATTCCACTCCTAGGAATTTACCCTAAGAATGCAGCAGCCCAGTTTGAAAAAGACAGATGTACCCCTATGTTTATCGCAGCACTATTTACAATAGCTAAGAAATGGAAGCAACCTAAGTGTCCATCAGTAGATGAATGGATAAAGAAGATGTGGTACATATACACAATGGAATATTATTCAGCCATAAGAAGAAAACAAATCCTACCATTTGCAACAACATGGATGGAGCTAGAGGGTATTATGCTCAGTGAAATAAGCCAAGCCGAAAAAGACAAGTATCAAATGATTTCACTCATATGTGGAGTATAAGAACAAGGAAAAAATACTGAAGGAACAAAACAGCAGCAGACTCACAGAACCCAAGAACGGACTAATAGTTACCAAAGGGAAAGGGACTGGGGAAAATGGGCGGGAAGGGAGGGATAAGAGGGAAAAAGGGGCATTACGATTAGCAGATGTAATGTTGGGGGGGCACGGGGAGGGCAGTACAACTCAGAGAAGACAAGTAGTGATTCTATAGCATCTCACTACGCTGATGGACAGTGACTGTAATGGGGTTGGTGGGGGGGACCTGATGAAGGGGTAGTTTAATAATCGTAATATTGCACATGTAATTGTAAATTAAAGATAATAAAATAAATTATATTAAAAAAAGAAAGAAAAAAAAGGGCCATATGCAAAGCCATAGCAAGTATATAAAATAAATATTTCACTAATCCTTGTCCAAAAGAAAAAAAAAACTGTTGGTGAGGATGTGAAGTTAGAAGATTTGTACACTGTAGGTGAGAATATAAAATGTGCTGTCACTATAGAAAATATTATGGAAAGTTTCTCAAATAATTAAAAACAGCAATACCATATGACCCAACAGAAAGAAACTATGTCATCCCAAAATATGCCTCTTTGACATAAAAATTATTTGGAGCTGAAGGCAATTAAGCAGCAGCAAACCCAGAAAAAGCCCCCCTTTTCTGCCCAAAGGTAGGATATAAATTCTCCTTTTACTGGAGAGACTCTTACTAGCCCAGAGACCTCATCAGAGGCATCTGCAAGCAAATCTTACTCCATTCGTTTCTTCCCTTATAATTTACTGTCCCACAGTTTTCTGCCCTTAGAGGCCTAAAACTGCTTTCCTTTATTGTTTTTTTCGTAAATTTTATCATTCTTTGTTGAAGATGCTGGGGAAGCTGGAATTCTAGGCCACCATTTTGAATCAATTTTGGTTTATGTTGCTCCTGTGTGATGTGTGCTATATGAGTTAATAAATTGTTTATCTGTTGTTAATCTTTTTGTTAAAGAATCCCAGCTGACATGTACACAATGAAATGTTATTCAGCCGTTAAAAAGAAAGAAATCCTGCCAGTTATGACAATATGGATGGACCTAGAGGGTATTATGGTAAGTGAAATATGTCAGGTGGAGAAAGACAAATACTATATAATTTCACTTATTTGTGGAATGTAAAAACACAACAAAACAGAATGAACAAAGCAGCAGTAGACTCATAGACAGTGAGAAGTGACTGGTGGTTGCCATGGGGGAGGGGTTGAGGTGGGTGGGTGGGAAGGGTGAGGGGGCTAAAGAGGTACAAAAATTCTCAATCATAATATAACTTGGTCAGGGGGATGGTAGCACAGCATGGAGAATATAGCCAAAGATTCTGTAACATCTTCCTACATTGTCAGACAGTAACTGTACTAGTGGGGGTGAAGATTTAATAATATGGGTAACTGTTGAACCACTGTTGCATATTTGAAACCGATATAAGATTGTATATCAACAATACCTCAATAAAAAAATATATAAAATGTATTCATATAAAGGTTAAAAAAAACAGCTGAAAACCTAAAATGGGTACATGTAAAGTTTTGCCCCTCTTAAACAGCAGTCTCACTTCTGGGTATTTATATATAAGAACTGAAATCAGGATATTGAAGAGATGTTTGCACTCCCACGTTCACTGCAGTCTTCTTCACAACAGCCAAGATGTGAAAACAACCTAAATGTCCACTGATGGATAAATGCATAAAGAAGTGTGGTATACAGGCCCCCCTGACCCCAGCCCCCATTAGAGAAGTGGAGTGTTCCTATGAAACTTTTCCTAAGCTGAAATGGTCTAAAGCCAAATAAGCAATTACCATTAATTTATATGGAAAACTTTTTTAGCATTCCCAGACCTCAAAAATAACCTCTTAGGCTTTTCTGATACCTTAGGACACTTCTTGCTAAGGGACACACAGAGTAAACTGAGATGAAGCAGATACTCAGAGTCACAGTTCAAAGCTGTGGAGGCTTGATGCTGATAGCGGTTCCCCAGAAGGAGCTTGGCAGGGCCACTCGTACTGCTCAGGGTGCCTGCTGCCTCTACAAGGGCTCGCTACAAAACAAAAGCTGAAGGCTATTTTCACTTTTTGCCTTTTTTCATAAAAGTGAAAATCCTCATGATTTGTTTTGGTTGGCGAGAGAACAGGTACTAATGTAGGTCTTTTCATAAAAGCGAAGTAGTGTAATGTGAACTTTTGAGAAGCCGGGAATACCTGTATATGTACAACAGAATACCACCTAGCTTTAAAAAAGGCAATCCTGCCATGTGCAACAAGGATGAACCTTGAAGACATTATGCTAAGTAAAATAAGCTAGTCACGGAAGGACAAATACTGCACCATGCCACTTTCTTGTTTTTGGTCTTTGTTCCTGGCACAGAACTCCTAAAACCCTTGGGATTTCCTAAGTGATGAGAATGATAAAGGTGTCTTTTGTTGTTTATAACATGCCCCTTTCAACTATACTTGAATTTATGTTAACTGGTGATTTCTGGAAAGCCTTTAAGGAAGGGGCTTGGTTGCCAGGGGAACCAACCCAATTAAATGTTTGACCTTTTAGAACCACTACTGACCTTGAGCACGTAAGAGGGACTAGAGATTGGCTTAATAACTAATGTCTAGTTATTTAATCAATCATGCCTAAATAATGAACCTTCTACAAAAGTCCCCAACGACTAGATACAGAGTACTTCCAGCGTAAACAAGAAGGCATTCATGTGACAGTGAGTGGCACACCCAACTCTACAAGGTCAGAAGTTCTTGTGCTCAGGACCCTTCCAGGCTTTGCCCTATGTATCTCTTCATCTGTCTGTTCATTCTTTTCCTTTATTATCCTTTGTAATAAACCAGTAAGTGTTTCCTGAGTTCTGGAGCCACTCTAGTAAATATTGAACCCAAGGTGGGGATAGTGGGAGCCTCTGATTTATGGACTGTCAGAAGCACAGGTGACAACCTGTACTTGGCAATTGGCACCTGAAATGGGGACAGTCTTGTAGGACTGGGCCGTTAACTTATGGGACCTGTTACTATCCCTAGACAGATAGTGTCAGAATTGAGTTAAATTGTAGGACACCTAGCTAGTGCCAGAGAATTAATTGCCTGGGGTATGGGGCAACACCCTCTCCCTGTCACATTTGAAGTACAAAGTGTTCTGTAAGTACTGAGTAAAGGAAAGCAAGTTTTTTTCAGTTATCTAAGTAGTCAAACACACAGAAGTAGAGAGTAGAATGGTGATATGAAGGGTTGGGAGCAAGAAGAAAAGGGGAATTGCTGTTCAACAAGTATGAAATTTCAGTTATGGAAGGTGATTGAGCTCTGGAGACCTGTACAACACTGTGTCTACAGTCAATAATACTGTACTGTGCACACACAAATTTGTTAAGAATAGATCTCTTAAGTGTTCTTACCACAATAAAAAGGAAATTAGAATTTTTGTGAATCAAAGGACACTATCAATAAAAGTACAGACAAGCTACAGAATAGGAGAAAATACTTGAAAATCATGTATCTGATAAGGGTCTTATATCCAGAATGTATAAAGAACTCATAACAACAAAAAATAAGCAACCCAACTTAAAATGGGTAAAAGACTTGAACAGACATTTCTCCAAATAAGGTAGATAAATGGCCAACAAGTACATGCAACGATGCTCAACACTATTAGTCAATAGGGAATTGCAAATAAAAATCACAGTGAGATAACAGTTTATGCTCACTAGGCTGACTATAATCAAAGTAATGGAAAATAACAAATACTGATGAGGATGTAGAAAAACTGGAACCCTTCTATGTTGCAAGCAGGAATATAAAATGGCTCACTCAGCTGCTGTGGAAAACAATTTGGTGGTTCCTCAAAAAGTTAAACAATTACCATGTGATCTAGTAATTGCACTCCTTGGAATATACTTGAAAAAAATGAAAACATGTATTCAAATAAAAACTTGCAAGTATTTATAGCAGCACTTATTCACAGCAGCCAAAAGGTGGAAACAACCCAAATGTCCATCAACCTATGAACGAATACACAAATGTGGTATCACCATACAATGGAATATTATTCATCCATAAAAAAGGAATGAAGTACTGATACATGGTAGACATTGGATGAACTTTTAAATATTATGTTAAGCAAAAGCAGAAAGACACAAAAGGTCACACATTGTATGACTCCATTTATATGAAAACTCCAGGATAGGTAAATCCATAGACATACAAAGTAGATTAATGGTTACCAGGGGCTAGAAGAAAGAGAAATGGGGAGTGACTATTTTATGGGTATGGGTTTCCCTTTTGGGTGATAAAAATGTTTGGGAACTGGATAAGAGGTGATAGTTGCATAATATTTGTTAATGTACTAAATGCCACTAGGTTGTATATCTTAAAATGGCTAATGCACGTTATTTGAATTTTACCTCAATTAACAAAAAGTAAAAAGGAGTAAGAAAACAAGACACACAGGTGTCAAAAAAAGGGATATATTTACAAATTAAAAAGTCCCTAAACTCTAGCTGGAGGGAAAGGCAGGAGGGGTACAGCAAATATGAGCAGGTCCTTAAAAAGCCCAACCTTGCTCATGTAGAAACCCTGAATACCAGCCTATGAGGTCAGCTCCTACCCCATGGCCGATCCCTTTCAGTCCAAAAAGGAATTCCTCCACTGGCCACAGTCCTCAGTCCTCTTGCCAGTCATGCTGTGCCCAGGCAGGCATGGGAGAAAAGTACTCAAAGCCTGGCCCTTTATAGCACAGGGCATGCAAAAACATCACGAGGTCCTGGGGCAATGGGTCCTGTCGTACCAGCCGGCACTCTGCACAGAGTGGGTCTATTTCTTGATTCACAACATCTGCTTCTGCTGCATTCCCTGGTGCCAAGGCTATTGTATCCAAATCCTGAAGGGATGCCTCAACTGCTTCATCCATCTTCTGTGTAGATGCAGCCAACTCTTCCAAGTGGTCCTTGCCCAGCTCTGAGGAGGGAACTGCAGAGTCTGTCAGTGCTGGGGACAGGTCACCCTCACAGAGATCTAGCACATCCAAGTTCTGCTTGGCCTGGTGCTCTGCCACGAGGTCCCTCAGCAGCTCCTCATCAGTTTTGGGAATGTGGCCACCCTGACCTCTGGAGGGGCCCCAGGCAACTGAGTTGTAGATGGGGTCATTGAGGATGGGGTGGCCCAGGAACTGGAGGTGGACTCGGATCTGGTGGGTGCGGCCTGTAAGTGGCCGGCACCGGACCACGCTGGAATGGCCATTGTAGCTCAGTCTCTGGAACACTGTCTCACACGGCTTGCCCCGAGTATCTACCCGGCACACCCCCACCTTGTAAGACACTACCAGGATGGGCTCCTTGCAGGTCACTTCCTCAGCAGGGAACTCTCCCTCTACTCGGCACACATACTCCTTTTCCAGCTACACAGGAAGCAAGAGGGAGAGAGTCAGAATAAAGCCTGAACTCACAAAGCCCAGACCCTCTGCAGTGGTGAGAACTGCAACAATGTCGGACAGAAGAGAATGCAAACCCAGCTCCACTGTTTGCCAGAATCAGTTGCCAGAATCTGGGTACACTACTTAGCCTCTTTCAATCCCATTAACTTGTCCAGAAAATGTAAGGTTAGAAAAGCATTTCCCTCATAGGACTGTTACAAAGATTCAGTAAATTAGACTCTATAATGTACTTGGTACTGGGTCTGGTATACAGTATACACTTAATAAATGTACCACATTCAGATCCAGAATTTTAAGTCTCAAGACCACAATCACCACCATTGACCTCTTCTACCCAAGCTTCTTCCAGCTTCATCCAGAAGCTACCCACCAAGCAGGCTCCCCACAGTCTCAAAAATCTTGCTCGGCCTGTCAATGCTTTAAACCTTCAAAACAGCAAACTGCCAAGAAAGCTGTGTATGCCATCTCTACAGAGTTGCTGAAGCATTAAGTGATAATAACCTGTCTTTGGCACTTTTTTCAGGAAGGTGTTGACCTTCCTGAAGGTAGGAAGCTTGGCCAGATAAACATGAAGGCCAACTTCAGGTAGAACTCAGTGACCATCTTCTGACACAGAGGAGTTTTTTGGCCCAGGAAGTAGTAGCCTGCAGGAGATAAAAGCTTGGCTCACCTGGCGGTCCCGAACCTGCTCATGAATCCTCTCAGAGACAGCTGCTGTCTTGGCAAACATAAGGACCCCAGAGGTAAGGCGGTCAAGCCGATGCAATGGGTGTAGCTCCTTGAGCTGGTGCTCCTTGCCCAGGATGAAGATAACTGTGTTGTGTCGGAAGCGGCCACAAGGGTGGACAGGAATGGAAGAAGGCTTATCTACAACTACCATGTCTTCGTTCTCAGCTAGCAGGCGGATAGGCTCGGCTGTGACTGGTGGTTCATGCCTGTGTACTGTGTTCTTCAAGAAGTCATTGTCCTGCATATGACATAGGCAAAAGGTCAGCCCAGAGGCCAGCAACCATTAGCTGTCAATTTCATACACAGCTTCTTGTTCTCTATGGACATGGAAGAATGGTCACAGTACATCCTTAAGCAGAAAAAGCAGTGTGCATAGTGTATTCATTTTGTAAAACTATGGACAGCACACAGGCAGACAGGAGGCATTGAAAAAGTACTAGAAGGCTACACACAAAAATGTGAGTGAGAATCTCTCTGGGTGGTGGGATTATGGATGTTTTTTGGTTTTGCTTCTATGTATTTTCTCTACAATAAAGTTATATTTAAAAGGTAAATTGTTCTAGAATGGAGGAAGAAATCTCTCCATAAATCACTTACTGTGACCCTGAACAAATACCACCAAGCTGTAGGTCCAGAGATCTGTCCTCTAGATCTGGATTTGCCACAGGCTCATCCAATGACCTTGGGCAAGTCACTTAACTTCTCTGGGCATAGTTTCCTTATCTGTAAAATGGGAGGGTTAAAACAGACCTGTGCTTTTCAAAACTGGGATGGGAGAGGTAATTCAAACCATCCGTTCCCCAAATGCTGGTATCACCTTGTCTCTGTTCACAACTGTGATGAGCCAGTATGACTGACAGGGGTGTACAGTAGCTGTGACTGGATTTTAAAGAAGGGTTGAAGCACTGGGCTAGACAATCCTAGTCTCTACCACTTACATTTCACAATTGTATCATATCAGGCTATATGATAAATAACACGAGTAGTAATTATAAGAACAGGCTTTGGAGGTGACACTGTTGCCTTATCTCTCTGAGGTTTATTTTAGCTAAGTTTCCTCACAGGTAATAGGAGGCGGCAAGGCTGTCATAGAATTAAATGTTAAAGTACATAAAATGCTTAACTCTGTCCCGCACAGAGTAAGGAAACATATATGATAGCCTCTGTTATTACTATTTGTACAGAGATCTATAATGCAAGTCGGAAAGTGATCAGTGCTACTGCCACAAGACACTGCATAAAACGAGCTCTGACAATTCCAACTTGTCCCTTATAAACAAGGAAACCGCCTACGAGGAGATATGGTTTGAATTTTGAAGCAGTCTACTTGAAGAGACGGGGTAGGATGAAAAGGCTAAAAAAAAGCGTTCCAAGGGAAAGCGAGAACGCTTCAGAATACCCCTATTTTACTCCAGTACCTATACCGTATGAACTCTGGAAAAAACAAAAAGCAAAAAACTCTGCCCCTTTTCCTCGCCCGATCCTGGCCAGCCCGATGAGGACTCCACCTTGAGCACAATGTTGAGGTCCTGTACTGACTCCTCGTTGAGGTGCAGGCGCCTTGCCCGGACCGCGGCCTCGTAGTAGGCCAGAGGCTGGGCTCGGAACTCGGTGCTGAAGACGTGCAGCAAGCTGTGGCCCACCCAACGGCCTTTGCAGTAGGTCTGGAAGTCAAAATAATAGGGCCTCACTTTGCGCAGGCCACCCTCGAAATAGTAGCTGGTCTCTGCAAAGTGCTCATCGCCGAAGCTCACCCTTGCCCGCCGCTTCTTCGGCGGCGGCACGACGCGCTCCCTGGTTGCGCCCCGTCGCTTCTTCCGCTTATCTGGGCCGGGGGTCGCACACGGGGCCTGCTCCCCGCTCCCTGCAGCCTGCTTCCCGTCCCCGCCGGCCCGCTTCACTCCGGGGCCAACAGGCTCCGGGAGCCCTAGGGGCCGCTCACTCCTCGAGTCGCCAACCGCGTCTCCATTTTGCTGAGCCGGAGCCTTCAGCCCTCTTGCTCCTCCGGCCTCGGTCGAAAATGTTTCCGCCATGGGACCACTACGACCGCCCCAATTCCTGGCAAAGCTGAGGCGCGGAAGGTTGACAGACGCTTGCACCAGAACTGGGAGATACTCGAGGAAGCCGAACCGCATGACCTCACGGCCCCACTCCGGAGTCGCGGTCTGAGGACGTCACTGGACACCAGCCAATCAGTGAGGCCCAGTGCCGAGGCCGCGAAGAGAGTGAGTCAGGGCGAGCGTTGAATGAGTGGAGTTTAAAGGCTGTGCAAATGACTCACTAGGAGGGTAGATTTCACATAGATAGCTCAAAGTCCCTTGGGTCTGGAAACACTCTTGAAAGGATCTTTATTCAAAACAAAACAGAATGAGGGCTGCTAAACTCTGAAGATACTAAAAAGCACAGTGTTATGCACTTTAAACAGTGAATTTTGTAGTATGTGATTTATAACCCAATAAAGCTATTATCTATGTATTTAAACACACACACACCAGAAGCAATGTTTCTACACCTGCCCTTCCCCCTAACAGTATGAGAAAGATTAGAGATCTCCCATTTGCCTCCCAAATGCTTCTGTCCTCAGATTAAAATTAAGTGAATCTCATGTATTTTTCAGAGCTCTTAAATGCAAAATGCTGAAACCAAGTGTGGATAAAGTGAAGGTTCCTTTGGCCAGGATTCTCACCTGGCCCTGGTCGGGTAGCTCACTACACACGTGTGGGCAATACGTTGCTATTGACTGTATATAAAGAGCTCCACCCAGTGCTCTGGGTGACAAGGTGGCATGACTGCAAGCCTGCAGGAGGGCAGAGGCTGGAGTGGTGGCAGCGCCAAGGACTGAGACTGAGATGCTGCGGGGGTAGAGAGACCCAGAGGCAGAGACCGGCTTGCTGCATGCAGATGCACTCTGGGTGGACGGGATTCTAGTGACTGACCTGCCACCGTGGGAATAAAGCTGGGTGTAAATCCTTTCACCCCAAGAACGTTCCATTGTCATTTTTCGGTTTCATTGAATCCATATTGAACTTGTTTCCGGTGCTGAAACCCATTGGCAAGACACCAAGTCTGGTTAACTTCATCAGATAGGGGATTATTGAAAGGATGTTAGTGTCTCATAAAGTTCACAAGAGACCTGGAGAACAAGCTCAGAAACAGCCAAATCAAGAGAAGCCAAGGCCTCTGAGAACCAGTCACATGACAGAAGGATGAGTTGTATGGCATTTGAATTATATTTCAATAGAGTTGTTATTTTTTTTAAGAGGATGTTTTTCAGAATGTGTCTGAATCCCAGACAAGGAGATACCAGAGAGGTCTAGAGAAGGAGTCCTTGTGGAATCATATAAAGCCTTGCTACTCAAAATGTGGTCTGTTGATTAGCAACATAGGCAACACCTGGCAACTTGTTGGAACCACAGAACTCTGTAACTCGTCTCCCAACCTACTGACTGAGAATCTGCATTTTAACAAGATCCTTGATGTTTTGTCTGCATATTAACGTTTGAGAAACACTGATATAGACCACGTAGACATTTGCCTTACTCTTTGAACATCCGGTATCCTCTCAACACTCTTCTTTTGTGTGGAAAATTTCGCACATTATATGTACTGCCTCCAAAAGGTGGAAACCAGAAACTGGCCTTCCCAGCTTCCCTTGCAGCTTGGGCATCCATCACCTGGGCTCCATCAACTGGTCAGAGCCTTTGGTTCAAAAGCACACAGCAGAGAAAGTAGGCACAGTGTGGAATCCATTTCTGACAAGATAGCATTACAGGCACCTGGTTTGACAGTGGGGAGGTTCTTGTGTCCAGTGCCCAGCCAGCAATGCCGACTACAGCGTTTATGTTCAATGGCATTGGAGTGTTCCCCTGAGCAGTCCCTTAGTGTGGTTTAGATACTTTCTGGCTATATAGATCCCAGTCCCGACTCTGACCCATCTTGAGATTCTGAAAATTAATATCCTTTAATCCTAATCTGTACGATACAACAGCCATTAGCCATATGTGACTATTTAAATTTAAATTAGCTAAAGAGAAAGAAAGTCTGAAATTTAATTCTTCAGTTGCACAAGCTGCTTATCAAGTGCTCAATAGCCACATGAAGCTAGCAGCTACCTTATTGATCAGCTCAGGTATAGAACATTTCTATCATCACAGAACATTCTGTTGGACAAAGCAGCTTTAATCAATTGCTTTTACTGCTTCAACTGGCAAAATGAATTCTACTGTTTGAACTAAGAATTCCACCTAACTTACTATTAGGATTTAAGTCTTTATTTTAAGAGCAATAAGGGATCATCAAAGAGTTTTTAATGTGTATGTGTATGTGCAACATGATCTTATCTCCATTCCAAAAGGATCACCTTGGTAGCAACACGGAGAAGGAACCGAAAAAGGGAATCACAAGGTCTAGCTCCAGTTCAGTGTGGTTCTTGACCATGAGGGTTCTAACTCAAACATTCACACACCAAACAGATTTTGAACATTTTCCAGGCATCCCCTGGCTCTGGAGATACAGAGGTAAGAAAGACATGGTTCCTGATCTCAGCGAATGCCTATCCTGGTTGAGGATACAAATAAAAAACATATTTGTGCTAATCACTCTGCAGTCAAAGCAGAGTCCTTGCTTGAAGGATGCTGACTGCCCAGTGCAAACAACCCTTGGGGAGGGGAAGATCACCATGGCTTATGATTACAGCTTTGCAAGTCCAGGATCTGGTTTGGGTGTATTCAGCCAACACATTAATTAAACTCAGAGGACATAACTGAATTGGTAGGGGTGCCAATTTGTTAATTTACAACTGTAACTTTGAGTTAGAAAATGTGTGCTATTTTACACCCAGTGACTATTTGTGTATACTGTTAAAGACACCCTCATCCTGGTGTCAAGATATTTAAGAGGCCAAATTTGAAATCAAGAGTTTGTTTGGTGGGCAGAAAATCAGAGAAAAGGGAGTTTTTTCTTGCCATGGGAATTGAAAAGCCATGGAGCAGCTTGGTGAAGCACCCACAGATCTACAACAGTGACCCTTTCCTTTAGTCAGGTGCTGCCATAAACCCTTTCTATGAATCATGTCTGAATCAGATGCTGCCAGACTCAGGTGGCAGTTGGAGGACTCTGGGATCCCTCTCTCGGGGAGCCCTCCACCCCCATTTATTCCCTATGAATAAGCACTGTCCAATTCTAGCCCATTAGGTGTTCCTTTGTTTTCTAACCTTGCTTTCCACTTCCTTACGTTTGCACAATCTAAGAATGGTTGTAAATGTGGCACCGGAGTACCTTGTAGTTCCCTCTCACGTGGCGGTAGTTATTACTTTGATTGGCCTTGGACACACCTAGAGACGATATTCTCAGCCAAAATACTTCTACTGATGGTTGGCAGATGTCTTTCATCACGTGTTTCTTTGGGAGAGAATAGTGGCCCTGAAAACTAGGCGCGGGCAAGAGGAAGGGTTTCATTTCAGAGAACAGATAAACACTGAAGGATATCAAAGTTCATCTCCTTTAAAAAAAGTTTCTGACACACACACCTACCGTGACCACTCTCTCCTTTTTGTACTCTAGCCGCACTTCCATCATATCCTCTATAATTCTTTGCATTATTTGAAAATTGTCTGCCTCCATGGCGCACCCTCCCACACTAAGTTGTAAAGACCTGTGGGGACCTGTGCCAAGTCTTATCCTTTTTGTATTCCCGCCTAACACGTGCCTAGAATACAGCTTGGTGTTTAGTGACTAGATGAATGAGGGAAGCTTCCTAACTTGGTTAAGGGGAATATGGCTGTCCTTTGAGACTTTGGAAAGCAGCCGCCTCCTTCCCCATCAGAGCTGCCGAAGTGCTCTAATTTGGGTAGCGAAGGGCTGAAATTTTCGGAGACAAAACACCGGTCCAGAGAATTGCAGAGGAGGTGAACTTGCTCAAAGAACAAAGAAAAATCAAAAGCCTTGGAAACTGGGCTTCCCTATCGGAGCAGGGGATGGGTGCGGGGCGCTGTCTGCGGGGATGCACAGCACCGGAGTAGGTAAAATCAACTTGGCCCCAGGGAAGGTAGGGGCCCAGGGCAAGTGACCGTTTCCCGGCACCAACAGTCCCGCCCACCGCTTCCGCGCATTCAGCAGTTCACTTCCTTACCCAGCTGTGTTGCTCTCGACCAATCGACGAACAAAACATCTCCAGGTCGGGCAATGGTTGGAGGATTCCAGGGGTCCGTCACGTGGAGATCCCGCCCTCGGCTTCTCCCCGGCTGCCAGAGACGGAACTGAACCAAGCTCTGGCAGGCTGCTGGGTAGGCGGTGGCGGTAGGTAAAGAGGGGCGAGGGTGCCCAGCGTTTTATGGTCCCGGCTCAGGCCCATTCCAGGATACCACAGTGGGGCATCGGGGCCTGACTCATCCTTGAGGCCAGAATTATTGAGGCCCGGTGTCTGGACGTAGGGTTCTCTGCGTTGTTCAGGACTTCCCCCTAGGGGGTACTGGGGCTCCAGTGCGACCAAAGTTATGGCTTGGGTGGGTTCATACGATTTCGAGATGGAGGTGGAGGTTCATTGTGGCCTCTGGCATCAGTTCATCCGGGTCCACTGTGACGTATCTGTCCTTTTTATTTCTTGGCCCTTGGGCTGGGTAGGCTGTCGTGGAATTATTATTCAGACCTTTCTCCAGCCAGCCTTCCTAACACCCAAGGTCCCTCCTTTAAGACCAAAGCCCCCAGGCTGTGTACGCAACCCTTCCTACCCAGCTCTGCTTGGACTGCTTTCAGTATATTTCCAAAGGCAGAGTGGTATTGGGTAAAAAATAGGGATTTTGGAGAAGTATCTGGTTTCCAATCAAGGATTTACCTTATATTAGTCATGTGCCTTTGATAAACTACCATTCTCATCCTCACTTTCTTCTGTAAATGATGAAAATGTCTATCTTTCAGTGTTTCTACTAAAATAACTTCTAGACAAGTAGTGACTCTATAGCATCTCACTGTGCTGATGGACAGTGACTGTGACGGGGTTGGGGGGGACCTGATGAAGGGGGAAGTGTAATCACCATAATATTACTCATTTGATTGTAGATTGGCGATATCAAAATAAACTTAAAAAAAAATAAAATAAGAACTTCTAAAATAACAATGAGGTATGTATAACCCAGCTTCTACAGCAATGAGCACATGGGCCTTTGCATGTGACAGTACTGACAGTTTTCACCAAGCAGCACTTTTATAAGCCTTGTGTATATAGAACTCGGCAAGACCTTTAATCAGTGCCCTGCTAAAAACAGAATTTAATTGGTTGACGACAGAGTAATAGCATTTTTGAGGTCTTTGGAGGAAAGTGAAAGATGGTTTGTCCTCCCTGGGAATGTCCTAGAAATTTCGTTGTGTATGTGTGTGTCTAAGCCTACATAACATAAAATTTGCCATTTAACCATTTTTAGATACACAGTTCAGTGGCATTGACATTGTTGCATAACCATCACCACCATCCATCTCTAGAACTTCCCACCCTGAAACTCTGCACCCATGAAACAATAATTCCCCTTCCCCTCTTCCCAAAACCCCTAGTAACCACCATTCTATTTTCCACCTCTATGAATTTGACTGTACTGAGTACCTCGAGTAGAATTATTCAATATTTGTCCTTTTGTGTCTGGCCTGTGGAAATTCCATTTTTAAAGATAAACTTCATGGAAACAACTCGAGTACACAGCCACAAGAGGAACCCAGTTACCCTTTTGTCATCGTTTTATCTGTAACACAAGAATCTAATAGAAGACGTTTTAAGTTTTGTTAAGAGAAAATTCTTGAAAGCCTATTACCTTCCTTTAGTGGGTACACAAGTATCTGAGCACCTCATACTTATAATGTATCCTTAACACAAGTTCTTACTCACTTGAGTTCTTGTTTTTCAGCTCAGATTCCACATGAAAATGTTTGAGAGCATTGACTGTGCAGCCCCAAGATCTGGCCCGGATCTTTGGGCTGAAATCTGTTCCTGTCTGCCAAATCCTGACCAAGAGGATGGTGCCAGCAATGCCTTCTCAGACTCCTTTATGGATTCTTACCCTGCAGGCGCAAGCCCTACGGAGGCCCCAGACTTTGCTGTTCAGCCAGCTGTAAAGCCCTGGGCTCCCTTGCAGGATTCAGAAGTGTATTTAGCATCTCTAGGTAAGTTACATGGCTTTTTTGTTTTTTTAGTGAGAAGGTGGTTATTTTAAGGAAGTGTGGTTCAAGTTGTGTTACGTCAAATCTGGTTTTCTATTCTTAATAGTTTTTCCTCTCCTTACCATAGGTATATGTCAGGTGTAATAATAGGGGATGTTTCAGGTTGGTTTTGGGAAGGAGCACCCTTTTCCTTGTACATCCCTTAAAATAGTCTTCGTCTCCTCCTGCCTTTGACTCTTTCATCTAAATTCTGTTTTATTTCTTGGCATTCTGTAGAACTCTCTTGCCTACTGTCAGTGGCCCATATATTCAAATAACTCAAATGTGTCAAACCTTAAGCCGTCTTGAAAGAAAAGGTCATCACCCCAGAGCTACATAAGGATTTCTGAAGCTATGGTTTGAAAAACTATTATATTAAGTAGACTATTAGAATGGGAACATATTGACATAAAATTCATTCTGCCTCTTTTTAGCCATTTTGTTTTTTTAATATGACCTTTGAACTCTTTCTAAATACTTACCCAGTGAAGATGTGTTCAGGAAATATTAAAAAAATAATCTTCACTGGCCTTAAGAGTAAGTATTTAGAAATACTTCAAACACAGGAAAGAACTTCAGATTGTCTCATGCTGGGGGAAAGAAAAATAGTCTAGGACAGTGATTGCCAGTTTTTAGAATTGTGGTATCCTTTTATTATTAAACATCCATGAGACCCATCTATACATCACCAAACCAAGCCTGGGAATAATTATTTGAGGACAGAAAGGCAGTTCAGGAAGAAGTTTTTGAGGAAAGACACAAAAAAGAGTCAGAGTTTACATGATTGCTAAGAAATATCTTGGAAAAACAAAAAGAATTTTGATAATGCGGTACTGGGGGAAAAAGATATTAGAAAAACACAGGGAAAATGATAGATAATGAAAAAGATGAGGAGACCTTTACTTTGAGAACTATAAAATATTGATGAAAGAAATCGAAGATGACACAAATAAATGGAAAGCTATTCCATCCTCATGGATAGGAAGAATTAATATTGTTAAAATGGCCATGCTGCCCAAACCAATCTACAGAATCAGTGCAATCCCTATCAAAATACGAATGGCATTTTTTACTGAACTAGAACAAATAATCCTAAAATTTGTAGGGAACCACAAAAGACCCCAAATAGCCAAAGCAATTTTGAGAAAGAAGAGCAAAGCTGAAGGTATCATACTCCCTGATTTCAAACTACTACAAAGCTACAGTAATTAAAACAATATGGAACTGGCACAAGAACTGATACATAGACCAATGGTACAGAATAGCCCAGAAATAAACCCATACACCTATAAGGTCAATATATGACAAAAGAGGCAAGAATATAAAATGGGGAAAAGACAGTCTCTTCAATAAATGGTATTGGTAAACTGGACAGTCACATGCAGAAGAATGAAACTGGACCACTGTCTTACCCTGTATACAAAAATAAACTCAAAATGGATCAAAGACCTAAATATAAGACCTGAAACCATAAACTCCTAGAAGAAAACATACGCAGTAAACTTTTGAACATCAACATTAGAAATCTTTTTTCTGGAGTCTTCTCCTGAGGCAAGGGAAACAAAAGCAAAAATGAACAAGTGGGACTACATCAAACTATAAAGCTTCTGTACAGCAAAGGAAACCATCAACAATGGTTGTTGCAGCATTACTTACAATAGTCAAGATATGGAAGCAACCAAAATGTCTACCAATAGATGACTGGGTAAAAAAGATGTGGTACATATATACAAAGGAATATTATTCAGTCATAAAAAAGAAATCTTGCTATTTGCAACACCATGGTAGAACCTAGAGGGTATGAAGTTAAGTGAAATAAGTCAGGAAAGATGAATACCATGTGGTTTCCCTTATATTTGGTATCTGAAAAACAAAACAAATGAACAAATGAAACAGACTCATAAACAGAGAATGGGTGGTTGGTTACCGTCACTGGGCAGTGCAGGTAAAATAGGTGGAGGGGTTAAAGAGATACAGACTTCAAATTATAAATTAATTTAGTCACAGGGATGACAGTATAACAAGGAATATGGCTCGTAATATTGTAATATCTTTGTATGATGACAGATGGTAACTACATTTATCATGGTGAGCATTTAGTGTATATATCAATTAAAAAGAGGCAAAAGTTCAATCACAATATAAGTTGGTCACGGGGATGGTAGTACAGCATGGGGAAGATAGTCAGTGATTCTGTAACATCTTTCTATATTGACAGATAATAACCCCACTAGAGGGGATGAGGATTTAATAATACAGGTAACTGTTGAACCACTGTGTTGTACCTTTGAAATCAATATAAAATTGTATATCAGCAATATTTCAATTTAAAATTCAGATAAACAAACAAAATAAATAAATAAAGGCAAAAGTTAAGATGCGGGCATAATGTGAAATTTGTTGGGAAGCCACAGAAGATAGGATGTAATACTTGCAAGCCATGGCTGAGCAGGTTGACAATTCTGTTTTGTGGTAGTCTGAACATCTGTTTAATGATGATAAGGAGAAGAACCACATCCTTTGGCTTGCTGGTGCTCTGTGTTCAGGGGTTATAAGAAACGTTCATGGATTCAGTGATGATTTGGATTGTTGAAGACTGGTTTGGAAAGTTAAAACTCCATTAATATTTTTTCTAAAGTCAGTTAAGAAGATGATTAAAATTTCCTTCTCTGAGGAAAATAAGAGCCATTTCTGTTGCCTTGGCCAGAGTCAGGGAGACAATGGCAGGCAGATTGGAGGATTCAGTGGTGCCTGCTTCTGCCTGCCTAGCTTAGATCACATCTGATCAGGGACTCAGCAAACTTAAACAGGAGAAGAGCCCAAAAGAGTAACTTCCACCCTGACAACCAGGGCCAGGCAATATAAATATTGTTTTTATTACCAAATAAATGTATATCAAAGAGAATCCACTAAGAGCAACAATTAGAAACTCAGTTCAGTATGAGATATACATAATCCTTTTCACATCCTCAAGGAGAAAAAACTCAAATATTTAACATATATCAACTGCAGGTTTTTTACATGGGTGAGCTCTTGATGGTAACTTGCAGCAGCAAAAGGTATTTACTGTTTTGTTCAGTGCGTGTTAGCTGATGTGGCTTAATAGGAAATGAAAACAGGATGTCAAATCATAAAGTTTCCATTGGTTCTGGGCTTGTTGTCCACCCCTCACCCCTTCAAAAAGCCATCATTTACCCATTTTTAGAATTGAAGGCAAGAAGACAAAAGGCGAACAGTGATACCCTTTCATGTATTCTTCAAAAGGGGATATCTGTTGAACACTTACACTTAAAGTGCAAAGAAGAGTAATTAAACATGTATCATCAGGAAGCCATATGGACCACTCTAAAAGGAATTACAAGTGTTTGTTTATATTAGGCTCCAACATCCAGTTCACAAGTTGAGCAACTTTAAAAAATGTTAGGAGATTCCTTTTCTTTGATCAAGAATTTAGTCACACGTAGAGACCTTAGAGGTCTCTTATAATTGAGTTCTCATCAAGTCAATTTTAGTGCCTAGTGAACCACTGAATCTTTCATTTCTCTAATTCTTTCTCATGAGGTTTGGAAACCAGTTCATGTCACTGAAACAAAAAGAAAAATCATTTATTCCTCAGAAAGACTATTTTCAAGGAGTTGAAAGTATACACATGTAAAGCCAGGGACAACAAACATTCCTTAGAGAGATACCTGCTGGCTTCTGTGACTTCAAAGAAAACGTGCCATTGACTTATTTATGAAAACCTATGGCTTTTTCCTTTTCTGGGTTGAACATTTATTTGATACAATGCAGAGTGAAGACATTGTGAATGAAAAAAGAAAAGAGTATGTTTCCCGTTATCTGTCTTCCTCAAAAATGAGCTGTTTTGCAGGGAGTATGGATGTACTCATCAGTGACAGAATTTTTAAGTTGTCATTTTACATTTTAGATTTAGTTTCATTTCATACTCACTTTCCTTATTTTTCTGTTTAGAGAAGAAATTGAGAAGAATCAAGGGTTTCAGTCAGGAAGTGACTTCCAAGGACATGCTTCGAACCCTGGCCCAAGCCAAGAAGGAATGTTGGGATCGATTCCTCCAGGAGAAGTTAGCGTCAGAGTTCTTTGTGGATGGACTTGATTCTGATGAGAGGTAATTGATTCCCAGTCTAGTTCCAGGTGACACTGGAGGGTGTTTCTTTCTCTAAAGAATTTCAAGGAGGGTCCACATATTGGTTGATAGCAACATCAGCTTTTCTGATCTAAAATCAACCTTTATAAGGTTGCTCTATTTGCTCTTAGTAGCATATTTTTGAGAATGAGTATTTTTGCAAAAAGGCAAATACTCCACCTACATTTGATCACAGATTGAACAGAGTTGATGATAAACCATTATTTTCATTTTTAAGCATACAATGCACTTGAGAAAGTAGTAATCAATAAACAACTGGAACTATATTTTCTTACCTGTAAATTTCCATTGCCCTGCAGAATTTCTGTCATATTGTAGGCACTCAAATTTGTGTAGACTAAGTGAGTGAATTTCTTAAGCATCTACTATGTGAAGGCACTGTGCTTGCTGTCATGGGGCTAGGGGCAGGGGTGGGGAGGGTAGAGGGGGAGATGTAAGGAAATTTTACACCTTTTTTTTTTGTCCTCAGAACTAGTTGGGGAGGGATGACAAATATATATAAAAGCATACCTAACACAAAGAGGCAGCACAGGGAAAGAGCCAGATGAGTGGAAGTGGCAGATGTGCTTTGGCAGTTGAGAGACCATTGAACCTTCTGTGGGCTGTGGTGTTTGTGCCAGAGGAGGAGGCAGGACTTGAGCAGTATCTGCAGGTGGGCTGGATGTGGAGAGGAGAGGCCATTCTGTACAAAGAGTAGAATGGTGCTCGACACTGGGGAAGTGGCTTTGCCACGTCCTGGTCGTATGTTCTTGGGTAGGTAACCTGTGTGTGCCTTAGTTTCCTCTCTGTAAAGCAGAAGTAGTAGTTCTTACCTTATAAGGTGGTTGTTTTGAGGGTTAAATGAGTTGCTACGTATGAAGTGGTTAGAACAGTGCCTGGCTCATGGGAAGTACTATGTAAATATTAGCTGTTATTAATACTATTCTTCTTAGTGGAATTTTAAAGTTCAAAAATTTTTAAATGATTCAAAATAAAAATTGGTGAGGTGAATAAAAACCTGAACTTTAACAAAAGGTCTTAGGGGACTATGACTTGACCTAGTTTGCAATATATCATTAACATTGATTTTGAGAGTCCCATGGTGTGAGATGAAAATACTGCTGCTGAGATCATGGACAGTATGTAAACAAAACTCCATTATTGTACTTTACTTTCACTAGAGGGAAAGCAAAGTACTTTTACTTCCATTATCTCAGATCCTGCAGTTTCTTAGGGTTCAGAAAATAATAATATAAGTTTGCTCTTTTCTGTCTCTAAAGGCTCAACCCAATTGAGCCCTAAATTACCACAAACAAAAAAGTCTTGAAGATGCATAGATTCCTGGCCTACTAATAATTTGGTACTGTATTCTCTCTCCCTTTGGATATTTCCCTCCTTTCCAGTTCTGAGAAAAGACAAAATTTTCTCCTGCATAATTCTCAAGTAGAAATTCCTTTTCTTTAAAATCATATCAGCACCATGGCTCAAGTTAATGTTTATGTGTATTTATCAATACCTAAAATAATGTCTACAGAAATATTTCCACATTATTATATTAGAAAAGTACTAATAACAGAGCTGTGAGCACTTGTTCCCCTGAGCCTACCTCTGGGGGAACGCTTCTTTCTATCAATGTTCTGAAACACTAGATACGTATTTGTTTTCAAACTTCAAAGTTTATGTTTTAAACAGAAGTCATTTCATAGTGGAATTATGTGGTTATGCATGTATGTAAAGGCCAGGTAGGTGACCTTCCTCATGGTATACTTTTGGCAACGCAGTAATGGGCTGAGAAACCCTACTGTCCACAATATGAGCCCCCCATTGTAGATGTCTAAAATCTGCTGGTTATGGCTTTATTTCTGGCCTTAAGACTTTTTGTTACTGAAGAGCATAAAATGAGGTTTACATTATTTTTAGTCATTTATATTTAACCACAAATGTCTAATGGCTTTACAGTAGAGGATCTTGGGTACTTAAGAAAGGTGGGAGGGGGACACTTTCCCCTTCCCATAGATTCAGACAAAGAAAGAGCTCTCTGGCATAGTAGCCATTCCTGTGGGGGGCACATTGCTGTTCAGATGTTTTGATCTTGGGGACTTGCTATAGAATGAACTAAGCAAAAATACAAAAAGAAATCATGGTTAGTGCAAGTAAATGCTGTTAAGTATAATTGAGTCTCAGACTGCCTCAGGTATGAGAGATTTGAAGATGCTCGGTTTTGTGCCTCACTAATAATCTGGTGTTTATTTGAATGTTTCTTCCCCTTGACAATTTCTCTCCTCTCCAGTTTTGAGGAAAAGAAGACAGGACTGAGGCAGGCATAGCTCTTCAGCTATTCTCATCAAGCCTTCAGGGGCTCTGCATTTGAAGAGGGCCTGGTGCTGCTTACAGCCAAAGTGCCCACTAGGGGGTAAATTATGCCATGAAGCTGCCAGGATGCTCAGCTGTCAGAGGAGTATCGTTCTTCCCATGTTAGCAGTGAAAAACAATTGTAGGAAGAAATTGGTGGTGGGTGGGAAGGCAGCATTTGAGTAACTGAGACAGTCATTAAGTAATTAATCAGTGAGGTCTGATGCACCCACCCTTTTCTCCTGCTCTTTCCTAGCACCTTGGAACATTTTAAGAGGTGGCTGCAGCCAGATAAAGTAGCCATCAGTACAGAGGAGGTCCAGTATCTGATTCCTCCAGAGTCGCAGGTTGAGAAACCGGCAGCCCAGGACGAGCCAGCGGCAGTGGAACAGTAAATTACACACTCACACGCCAAGCGGCTGTCTTGGGTCCAGGGGAACAGTGGAGACCTTGGTGGCTAGGGAGGGGGGAAAGCCAGCCTTCCGTTCCACAAAGCCAACAGCCAACCTGAGGACTTACTTGGGGCTGGCATGTGTGACTGTCTAGGATAAAGTGATGGACCCAGTGCATGTCGATTGAATCCTGCTTCCTCCACGCCTCACACCTTGCCTGGGCTCTGTTGCTGCTGGGGCGAATGCTAAGAATCTCATGAAGAACCAAGTGTGAAAGGATTTGGAGAAACTGATGCCCCTATGTATAATGTACAAGTTAGGGAGCCATACTTTTTCTTGCCTCTTCTGGATGTTCCCATTTGTGTCCCAAGCATTCCCTTAGCAAATTGTCAGGGGTGAGTGGGGTCAAGGGGCATGAACTCTGCCTCCTTGAATCCAAGCCCCATATGGGGCTTCTCTAACAAGTCCATAATAAATATAGGGACTTGAGGAAAAAGAAGCTGGGCTTTTGTCTCATTTGTTCCTTGTGGGCAAAATGGAGGAAAGAAGTGTGAAAATGTGGGAGTTTATATATATTCATGGTTTCTCCCCTGACTTTCCCCTGCTCTTAGAAAGGGGCCAGTTCCCAGCCTACTGCGCCTTTCTCCCGGCCAGCCCCACTGGGCTTGCAAACCAGGACACCCTACCCTGGCGTTAGGCCAGCCAGAGGGAAGATCTGTCTACAGCATCTAAAAACACAAAGCATAGAGGCTCATACCTGCGTGCTCGGCCCACTGGTTCAGGCAGTGGAGACAGGCATAGCAGCCAGGAAGCAGGAAACAGCTCTTTCCTCCCCCCAGGCACCAATACCACTCCCCTGCAACCCCCGATATTGCTTCAGGTGCTGAGCAGCTCCAGAGAGTAGAGCTTCTGGGAACTAGAGGGCGCCATATACAAATATGAAACACCAAAGGACCCTGGTCCAAGGTAAAATTATTAATACAACTCCTGAGAAAGATTTAAAAGATATTGACCTCATGAATCTCCCTGAAAGGGAGTTCAAAATAAAACTCATTAACATGCTCATGGAGGTACGGAAAGATATTCAAGGACTCAGGAATGAATTATGGTCAGAGATCCAATCATTGAAGAGCACATGGATGGTATTAAAAGCAGATTGGATACAGTGGAGGAGACAATAAATGAAATAGAAACTAGAGAAGAGGAATACAAAGAAGCTGAGACACAGAGAGAAAAAAGGATCTCTAAGAATGAAGGAATATTGAGAGAACTGTGTGACCAATCCAAACGGAACAATATTCACATTATAGGGGTACCAGAAGAAGAAGAGAGAGAAAAAGGGATAGAAACTGTCTTTGAGGAGGTGATTGCTGAAAACTTCCCCAGTCTGGGGAAGGAGATAGTCTCTCAGGCCATGGAGATGCACAGATCTCCTAACACAAGGGACCCAAGGAAGACAACATCAAGACATACAGTAATTAAAATGGCAAAGATCAAGGATAAGGACAGACTATTAAAAGCAGCCAGAGAGAGAAATAATATCACATACAAAGGAAAGCCCATCAGGCTATCATCAGACTTCTCAACAGAAACCTTACAGGCCAGAAGGGAGTGGCATGATGTATATTTAATGCAATGAAGCAGAAGGGCCTTGAACCAAGATTACTTTATCTGGCAAGATTATTATTTAAATTTCAAGGAGGGATTAAACAATTCCCAGATAAGCAAAAGCTGAGAGAATTTACCTCCCACAAACCATCTCTACAGTGTATTTTGGAGGGACTGCTATAGATGGAAGTGTTCCTAGGTTTAATAGCTGTCACCAGAGGTAATAAAACCACAGTAAAGAAAGTAGAACAGCTAATTACTAAGAAAATGCAAAATGAAATTAACTATCCCCAAAGTCAAACAAGGGATAGACAAATAGTAAGAATATGATACCTAATGGAGGAAGACAAAGGAGGAGGAAAAAAAAAAGGAACCTTTAGATTGTGTTTCTAATAGCATATTAAGTGAGTTAAGTTAGACTCTAAGATAGTAAGGAAGTTAACCTTGAACCTTTGGTAACCACGAATGTGAAGCCTTCAATGCCAATAAGTACATACCTATCCATAATCACCCTAAATGTAACTGGACTGAATGCACCAATCAAAAGACATAGAGTCACTGAATGGTTAAAAAAACAAGATCTATCTAGCTGCTGCCCTCAAGAGACTCACTTTAAACCCAAAGACATACGCAGACTAAAACTGAAGGGATGGAGAAAGACATTTCATGCAACTAATAGGGAGAAAAAAGCAGGAGGTGCAGTACTTCTATCAGACAAAATAGACTTCAAAACAAAGAAAGTCAGAAGAGACAAAGAAGGACATTACATAATGATAAAAGGGTCAATCCAACAAGAAGATATAACCATTTTAAATATCTATGTGCCCAACACAGGAGCACCTACATATATGAAACAAATAGTAACAGAATTAAAGGGGGAAATAGAATGCAATGCATTCATTCTAGGAGACTTCAACCCTCCACTCACTCTGAAGGACAGATCAACCAGACAGAAAATAAGTAAGGAGAGAGAGGCCCTGAACAACACATTAGAACAGATGGATCTAATAGACATCTACAAAAGTCTACACCCAAAAGCAGCAGAATACACATTCTTCTTAGGTGCACATGGAACATTTTCAAGAATACATCATATACTAGGCCACAAAAAGAGCCTCGGTAAATTCAAAAAGACTGAAATTCTACCAACCAGTTTCTCAGACCACAGAGGTATGAAACTAGAAATGAATTACACAAAGAAAATGAAAAATTCCACAAACACACTGAGACTTAATAACACACTCCTAAATAATCAATGGATCAATGACCAAATAAAAATAGAGATCAAGCAATATATGGAGACAAATGACAACAATAATTCAACACTGCAATCTGTGGGATGCAGCAAAGGCTGTGCTAAGAGGAAAGTATATTGTAATACAGGCCTACCTCAGGAAAGAAAAACAATCCCATATGAGCAGTCTAAACTCACAATTAACAAAACTAGAAAAAGAAGAACAAATGAGACCCAAAGTCTATAGAAGGAGGGGCATAATAAAGATTAGAGCATAAATAAATAAAATCGAGAAGAATAAAACAATAGAAAGGATCAACGAAAGCAAGAGCTGGTTCTTCGAGAAAATAAACAAAATAGATAAACCCCTAGCCAGACTTATCAAGAAAAAAAGAGAGTCTACTCACATAAACAGAATCAGAAATGAGAAAGGAAAAATCACTACAGACAGCACAGAAATACAAAGAACTATTAGAGAATACTATGAAAAAGTATATGCTAACAAACTGGATAACCTAGAAGAAATGGACAACTTTCTAGAAAAATACAACCTTCCAAAGCTGACCCAGAAAGAAACAGAAAATCTCAACAGACCAATTACCAGCAACGAAATTGAACTGGTAATCAAAAACCTACCTAAGAGCAAAATTCCTGGACCAGATGGCTTCACTGCTGAATTTTATCAAACATTTAGTGAAGACCTAATACCTATCCTCCTTAAAGTTTTCCAAAGAGTAGAAGAGGGAATATTTCCAAACTCAATTCTATGAGGCCAGCATCACACTAGTACCAAAGCTAGGCAAAGACACCACAAAAAAAGAAAACTACAGACCAATTACCTGATGAACATAGATGCAAAAATACTCAACAAAATATTAGCAAACTGAATTCAAAAATACATCAAAAGGATCATCCATCATGATCAAGTAGGATTTATTCCAGGGATGCAGGATGGTACAACATTCGAAAATCCATCAACATCATCCACCACATCAGCGAAAAGAATGACAAAAACCACATGATCATCTCCATAGATGCTGAAAAAGCATTCAACAAAATTCAACATCCATTCATGATAAAAACTCTCAACAAAATGGGTATAGAGGGCAAGTACCTCAACATAATAAAGGCCATTTATGACAAACCCACAGCCAACATTATACTTAACAGTGAGAACCTGAAAGCTTTTCCTTTAAGATCAGGAACAAGATAATAATGCCCACTCTTCCCCACTGTTATTCAACATAGTACTGGAGGTCCTAGCCACGGTAATCAGAGAACACAAAGAAATAAAAGGCATCCAGATTGGCAGGGAAGAAGTTAAACTGTCCCTGTTTGCAGATGACATGATATTGTACTTAAAAAACCCTAAAGAATCCACTCCAAAACTACTAGATCTAATATGTGAATTCAGCAAAGTTGTGGGATACAAAATTAATACACAGAAATCTGTGGCATTCCTATACACTAACAATGACATAGCAGAGAGAGAAATTGGAAAACAATTCCATTCACAATTGCATCAAGAAGAATAAAATACCTAGGAATAAACCTAATCAAGGAAGTAAAAGACCTTTACTCTGAAAACTACAAAACACTCATGAGAGAAATTAAAGAAAATACCAATAAATGGAAACACATCCTGTGCTCATGGATAGGAGAATTAATATTGTCAAAATGGCCATCCTGCCTAAAGCAATTACAGATTTAATGCAATTCCTATCAAAATACCAACAGCATTTTTCAATGAACTAGAGAAAATCATTCTAAAATTCATATGGAACCATAAAAGACCCCGAATAGCTAAAGCAATCCTGAGAAGGAAGAATAAAGCTGGGGGGATTATGCTCCCAAACTTCAAGCTTTACTACAAAGCCACAGTACTCAAGACAATTTGGTACTGGCACAAGAACAGACCCATAGACCAATGGAATAGACTAGAGAGCCCTCATATAAACCCAACCATATATGGTCAATTAATATATGATAAGGAGCCATGGACATACAATGGGGAAATGACAGCCTCTTCAACAGCTGGTGTTGGCAAAACTGGACAGCTACATGTAAGAGAATGAAACTGGATTACTGTGTAACCCCATACACAAAAGTAAACTAGAAGTGGATCAAAGACCTGAATGTAAGTCATGAAACCATAGCACTCTTAGAAGACAACATAGGCAAAAATCTCCTGAATATAAGCATGAGTAACTTCTTCCTGAATGCATCTCCTCGAGCAAGGGAAACAAAAGCAAAAATGAACTCATGGGACTACATGAAACCAAAAAGTTTCTGTACGGCAAAGGACACCATCAACACAACAAAAAGGCCTCCGACAGTATGGGAGAATATATTTGTAAATGACATATCCAACAAGGGGTTAACATCCAAAATATATAAAGAACTCATACACCTCAACACCCAAAAAGCAAATAACCCGATTAAAAAATGGGCAGAGGATATGAAGAGACAGTTCTACAAAGAAAAAATTCAGATTGCCAACAGACACATGAAAATATGTTTCACATCACTAATCATCAGGGAAATGCAAATTAAAACCACAATGAGATATCACCACACACCAGTAAGGATGGCCAGCATAGAAAAGACTAAGGACAACAAATGCTGGCGAGGATGCGGAGAAAGGGGAACCCTCCTACACTGCTGGTGGGAATGTAAGGTAGTTCAACCATTGTGGAAAGCAATATGGAGGTTCCTCCAAAAACTAAAAATAGAAATACCGTTTGACCCAGGAATCCCACTCCTCAGAATTTACCCAAAGAATACAATTCCTCAGATTCAAAAAGATATATGCACCCCTATGTTTATCGCAGCACTTTTTACAATAGCCCAGATATGGAAGCAACCTAAGTGTCCATCAGTAGATGAATGGATAAAGAAGATGTGGTACATATACACAATGGAATATTATTCAGCCATAAGAAAGAAACAAATCCTGCCATTTGCAACAACATGGATGGAGCTGGAGGATATTATGCTCAGTGAAATAAGCCAGGCAGAGAAAGACAAGTGCCAAATGATTTTCCTCATTTGTGGAGTATAACAACACAGCAAAACTGAAGGAACAAAATAGCAGCAGACTCAGAGACTCCAAGAAGGAACTAATGGTTACCAAAGGGGAGGGTTGTGGGAGGGCAGGTGGGGAGGGTGGGAGAAGGGGATTGAAGGGTATTATGTTTAGTACACATGGTGTGGGGGATCACGGGGAAAACAGTGTAGCACAGAGAAGGCAAACAGTGAATCTGTGGCATCTTACTACACTGATGGACAGTGACTGCACTGGGGTATGGGTGGGGACTTGATAATATGGGTAAATGTAGTGACCATATTGTTTTTTCATGTGAAACCTTCGTAAGAGTGTATATCAATAATACCTTAATAATAAAAAATAAAAAAGGAAAGGGTCCAGTTCCAAATCAGACCTGTCCGTGTGGTGGTGACATTTGCCACCAGTCCTGCGTAGTCGTAAGCTTGCTTCCTGCGGCAGCTTCCCTGGCTGAGCGTGTGCTTCCCTTCTTGTTTGTGGAGGTCTTGTTCAGTCTGTGCTGTGCATGTAAACTTCTCTCATCCAGCTGTTCGCATGGCGCTGTTGACCTGATGTCTCCCAGGGAGATGCTCCCAGGTGGAGGAGGTAAAGACAAATGCCCGCCGGTGCAGGGGAGCTGGTGACCTTTGCCTCCAGACCAGCCAAACCTTAGTGCTCTGAGGGCAGGATTCTGAGGCCACGGCTCTGTGGATAATAGACCCCAGGTCCCTAATGATGAGCAGGGTGGCCATAAAAATCTTGAGAGAACATTTACTCATGTCTAAATCAGTTACTTGCTTTATCCAAAAGGATGAGAACCAACCAGGTGATTCCATGTACTTGCTTAATTATAGACATATTTTTGCAATTTCCAGATATATTTTATTTTCTTGTTTTCCACGGACTAATGCTGTTAGCTGTATTACTATTGCTTTTTATTGGTAGGATACCCTTGACATGGAGAGTGACCCTTTGTACTTCCTAGGCATTTTGAGACAGCCAGATGCTGACAGTCATCAGCTGAGTTTGCCAGTTGCCATCTCTCCCAGGGAAATCAGGTGTTAGACCTCCCTCTTCCTACAGGGCCATCTGATGGCTTTTAGGTGGATGGATAAGCATAAAAAAAGGCTAAGAATTTTCTTCTGCACGCATAATAAACAAATATTATTCATCCTCAGTAATAACAATTTAAGAAAAAAGATCAATAAAGTCCCAAACACTCTCGCAAGAGCAGCTGATCATAGGGCGGTTAGAGAATGTCTAAGGACTAGAAAATAGTGTTTCTGTCATTCAGGCAAGATTCTGGATTGTCTTTTCCTAAAATCCCATTTTCTATATAAGAAACAGAAATTTTAGTATGAGAAGGGGAATTGATTTGGAAGAACAGAAAAGGAATTATAGGACTGAAAGGCTCTTGGCCCCATTTGAAAACCTGCGTGAGGTACAGGGGTAAGGCCCCAGGTCTCTAGCTACCTTTTTGCTTAACTATTCATTAGGAACAAGTTTCACAGAGGGAGTCCAGTGAGTTGTAAATATGGTTTCTTAATTGGTTTAGAAATGACAACTTAAGTGATGGCTCTATAAAAAAGTGAAACTCCATTTACCAAAAACAAATCTGATATTAGTTCCCAAATTGAACTTATTAATATATATTTAACTTAAGCCATTGAAGTGGTACTAAATTTGAATGCAGGAGTCTTGGGTGCTCTCTTTAGCTGCCTTGTGGTTTACTGTGTGATCCGAAATAAGCCAAATGACATCTTTGTATTCCAGTTCCCTTTCAGAAATTGGACTAACCATAGGAAAAATTATACTGGCCAGAAATGCTGCTCTGTTTCCTTTGACCCTGGAACTCCCAAGGAACTCCAGTTAGGACTTCCTCAAATCAGTACAATGTATGAGTTGAGAGAGCCTTTCTTATCACCCTTAACTTTCTTCCTTCCTCATGTCCTTAGTCAAACAAAGAGCAAATGGAGCAATATTCATTGCTAAACCTTAGAGCCAGGAAGGGCAGTTACCACTGGGGGCAAAGCAGTAATGACTTGGTATACCCAGAGTTGGGTTGGAATCCAGGAAGATAAGCTAAGTGACTATCACTCTTCTGTCCTGGCACACGCACTCATCACTGAGGGCTTGGCAAGATCAGTGCTGGAATGCACAGGCCTGCGTCCAGTACCTGCTCCAGAAATAGGCTCTGGAGGTAGGCACGGCAAGGAAACATCCTGTAGTTGCTGAGGTATGCCCCTCCCAGGCAGGCCTGCCCACCAGGACAATTGCTGGAAGAGGAAAGACACCCTAGAGCCACTCCCTGGCCCTGCCTTGGAGGGAGTCCCTCAAGGCTGAGAGCAGCTCCAGCCCCATGAAACAGCCAAAAAGTTTTAGCTGCTTCCTGAAAATTCTAAATGATCCCAACCAGCTTTAGGCCCTGTTTCAAGGTAGGACACTGCCAGTGTCTTAGGTTTGTGGGAGATCTGTTGCTTGAAGCCAGAAGTGTGTTAGCAAGACACAGATTCATTCATCTAACCAGTCTTTGTTGAGCCTTTGCTATGCTTCAGGCACTATTCGTGGTGAATAAAGCACAACTACATCCTCCTGCATGGAAAGAGGGAGGGGGAGACACAGCTGAGCTAATTAGCACAATTAGCACTAGTGCAGTAGCATCTAGGTGTGAGCTCGGGGTGTGTTAGAAGGGATGTTCTCTCGTGTGGGAAGGGATAAGGCAGCCCTCACCCAGTCAGGCTGGGAGGAGGGAGAGAGGTTGTGTTGGGAAAGGTGGGTCCAGGAAAATGAGTAACAGACAGAATAGAGGGAAAAGAGCATGGGGGCAGAGAAAAGTCTCAGGAAAATAGCATGCCTAAAGGCAGAAGAAGGTTTGAAGACGGGGAAGTAGTTCAGCATAGCTGAAGCATAATGGACAAAGGTGGAAGCATCAGAAGGTGAGTTTGGAAATTAACAAACAAGGTCACGTGTGAAGGGCTTTACAAGCCATGTTTAAGGAGTTTGGAATTTATTGTGGGGGCAGCAGGGAACTAATGAATCATTTTAAGAGAGGCAGTGACAGGAGCAGATTTTCATCTAGGAACGTGGTTATGGCTGCCCTGGGTTTGACATGATTAAATTGATTAGGGGAGCACAAATTCCCACTCGGCAATGATAATTTGTACATGAAACAATGCAATTAGATGGCTCGTGGTTTTCTTTTTTTTTATTTCCTAGTTTTATGTCTTTGAAGCTCTTTTTTCACTGTTACAAAACAAATAGAATCATGTATGACAGGTGTATTTTCCAAAGATAGCTGTATCAATATAGCACATCCCACACTTTCATCTTACAGTGTAATGTGGACACTCCTCCACTGAGGTGTTGGGTCAGTATTGTCTACCAAAGGACCTGGGTGGACCTATGTAACTGCCTTGATAATTGAATACAGCCCAAATAGTGTGATTTCTGAGGCTAGGGTATAAAAACATTCCATCTGGGATATCCCTTTCCCTGTCTCTCTCTTTAACATGCTTCTTACTAGTTCTGAGTCAACATGTAAGAAGTCTGGTTACCTTGAAGCCACCGACCTAGAGAGGAGCCATAGACAGACAGAGGTGCGCCCAGCAGTTTAGTCCCTAGCTGTTGAGTCTTCCCACCCCGGCCATCAGTGCTTCAGATGCTTCCAGGGCCCAGCCTTTAAGCCGCCCGAGCTGACATCGAATGGAACAGAGACAAGCTGTCCCCACAAAGCCCTGCAGATTCATGAACAAAATAAATGTCATGGTTTAAGCCACTAAGTTGTGGGCTGGTTTGTTACTCAGCAATAGATAAATGGTACACCATGATCTAGGTTCCAGATTTTATGTAGCTAGTTTCAAGGATTTTATTTTGCATTCCCTCCTAGTTTCAATACTTAAGCTAGACGCAGTATGGAGAGGAGCAAAATTGGCTGCAGGGACCAGCTGTGAGGTGGTTGCAGTTACCTAAGAAGAGATGACAGTGATTTGTGGACTTGTCTTTCTACTTAAAATGTGGAATGCTGCAGGAAAACGTTACTCCCACCCTAACAGTGAGGAAGAGCAAGATCATCTACAAAGTCATAGCTTTTCTTGAGTCCTCAGAAAGCTGAGGTCACAAGGCAACCAAGTAAAGCCTCTTCAAGGAGCACAAGGGGTATATGAACAGTTTCAACAAAGCAGAGCATGGGAGAGAAGGGGGCTGTCATACAAAGGGATAAGAAGAAACCAACAAAAGGCTAGCATCAATTTAGAATAGCTGGAGACAATTCCAGACATAGAGGAGTTTATACTCAGAGGCAAGCTTTTCCACAGGCTTCCCTAAAATTCATGAGAAAAAGTGGGAGTGGGGCAGGAAATGGGAGAGAGCTTTCCTCCTTGGTGGTGCAAGCATGCGGGAATTGATTAAGGCAACTGCTGGGGGAGGCAAGAAGTCTTAGCTGCTTCCACAATTCTTGTATAATCAAAATCAGCCACTGAGGAAGGGCAACACACTGGCTTCAGGGGGAGGAATAAAAGCAAAACTCACCTGCTTCTGGGTGAGGGGTAAAATTCTGGCTCTTCTTGAACACAGGTTCCAAGGACTCAAACAGTATCTTCAACCTCTTTCTTTTTCTCTTAACTTTTCCCCATTTGTTTCTATGTATGTTGGTATTACATAGGGTTCTGCACATATCCCAGTTTAGCAAATCCAGAGGTAGAGCTCTCCATTCCAAATCCATACAATAAATCCCAGGGAAAGGATTCTTTTATTAGCTGGGTGGCGGTCAGGGGCCTGAACCTATGCCTAGGAGTACAGGGCCCAAGGGTTGGCAATCCCACCAGAACATTTTTGAGGATGGGAAGTGGGGGAGAGTTATTACCTGAAGAAAACAAATGGGTCGCTGAGAAGCCAAAAAACAACAGATGTTCAGTGTCTTCCTAGTTCAGCTGAGTCAGCAGTGTTGCACACCTGCCCCAAAAGTTACAGTTTCAGGAACCAATAGTGAAAATGTACTTAGGGTAGTCATGGTGTAAAAAATACACTCTGCTCTGGTCATACTACTCTGAAGCATCACCCGGGTACCATTGAAAGAGGAACATAGAAAAACCCACACCCTGGAGTTGTGGTCCAGGTTGAGGAGACTCAGAAGATCAAGGTCAAGGCAATAAGATTTTTTGGCCTGGAAAAGAGATTATGTAACAGACATGGTTGGCCTTAAAATATCTGGAGAAGTCTTGAGTAGAAAAATGAGACACCAATGGGAATAAGTTTCAGGGAGCTCAATTACCATTCAGTATAAAGAGAACTTTCTAATACCTAAAAGAAAACAAAAACTCTGAAAAGAAAGCAGACTAAACCCTTGAAAACCTGGGGCTTAGTCCAAGAATAGAGAGGACTGCCTTGTAAATGGTGTGTGGTGTTTAAGCAGGTGTCAGAGAAGCTGTAGAGGTTTTCCTGTAATGCATGGGAAGTTGGATCAGGTGACTCCTAAGGTCCTTTCCAGTTACAAAAGTCTATGGTTGTCCATTGGAGACCCACAGGGCGTTGCTGCTAGTAAGTCAGCCCTGGCCTCCCCAACATCCAGGAGGGAGAGCTAGTGAGCTCTTTTCCCTCCCTAGATGATGACTCCTTCCAACAAACACCTCATCACTTACCAACAAGCAGTCAGAGGCAGAGCTCTCCAACACTTTTTATCTTAACCCAGCATGGTAGGACAGACTCTTTGGCAGGGAAGAGCGCAGAAAGATAACCTGTGTGCTATTTTATGTCCTCTAAATATATACCACGAGATGAGGACTTGGATGTAGGCATTTTATTTTAGGGGGTGAGGAGGAATGAGGGAGCAAAGAGAATGAGACAGGAAAGGGTACATGGAGTGGTCCACTGTGGATAATTAGGGCTCACTCTCCCTGGGATCCCTCTGAGGAGAGACAAAGATCAGAATCCCCCCCAGAGTGATGGAGAACCAGGTTTAGTTCCCCCAGTGCCATCTCTCACTGGCTGAGGTTTGCCCATTGGGGGGTGCTAAGGTCTGGCTATCTCCAGGCTGCCCTGCAGGGGCTGAGAAAAGCCTCCACCAAAGGAGAGAGGTGGGAAGCTGTGAGCATGCACCAGAATTGTCCACTCCAGCTGCAGGTGGACACAGAAGGAGGCTGAAAGCATGTGGGACAGGGCATCAGAAACAGCTGCCAGTCTCTTTCCCACTCAATCCAGGCCCTGTCTTCCAGGGGCAGTGTAGGACCTCTGATTTTCGCCTTCCAGCCTCTGTGGCCAGTGTGTTATCCAGGTTGGCTAATTCAGCATAGCCTTGTCTGACTGCCCACCCACAGCTCTTGTAGGCTCAAGTCTCCCTTCTGGGCCCAGCTCCCTCTCTGGGCTCTCCAGGCTGAGGGCACCAGGGCATTGGGCTCTCCTATTCTACACCCACATGTGAGCTTGGAGCATGATGACATTAGGGACACTGGCTCTGAGCAGAGACAGAGAGTGACACTGGGCTGGGAGGAACACTGGCTCCATTGTCCCCTCTGTAATAGTCAAGGTCAGAACAGGTTGAAGGCTGGATGGGCTACAACTTCCCTCTGCTAATTGCCTCATTATTTCTTAAGAAAAGGCTAAAAATGAACAACTTCTAAAAGACCCCAGGAGATCTCACGCAAAGCCTCAGGAACACGTCAAAGATGGGAAATAAGGCACTGATGTTGGAGGCAGAGGTTCCTGGCCAGACTTGGAGGACAAGTCCAAGTCAGCCCAGCTCTCCTGTTCCTTCTCCTCTGGCCTGGGTCGGAGCTCTGGGCCTCTCTCCCTCCCCTCCTCAGCCCCTGCCCTCCTGCTCACACCCTCTGGCACCCACTGTCCTCCCAGCTGGCTCTCCTCTTTCACACTGTTTACCTCCTGGGGCTTCATCATCTCTGACGTTCACACTCATTACTCCCTAATTCTGCCTAATTTTTTACCATCTCAGCTTAGTGTTCTGATGCCCATTTCACCACAGGGGAGAGGTGAGGCTAAGCATAGTTATTTATGGTGAATTTGGGGTGAAATGAAACCAAGGGCCTCCCTAGGGCAAGGAGGGGTGTGTGTGTGTGTGTGAGAGTGAGTGAGTGTGTGTGTGTGTGTGAGAGAGTGTGTGTGTGTGTGTGAGTGGGGTTCAATTGTACCTTTCCTGGCTTAGGGCAAGCCACCACTTGCCCTCTAGCCAGAGGGAGAGCCTGGCCAACAGGCCCCTCCTGAGACTTCAGAGAAGATGAGGCCAAGAGACAGACTGGACCCAAGACCTGCCCCAAGCAAGCTGGTGTCCAGGAGCAGCAGCCAGGGCCTGGGGAGAGCCCATCCCTCTCCGGCCTCTGCCCCTGCCCCCCTCCCCACCCCTCTCCGGCCTCTGCCCCTGCCCCCCTCCCCACCCCTCTCCGGCCTCTGCCCCTGCCCCCCTCCCCACCCCTCTCCGGCCTCTGCCCCTGCCTCCCTCCCCACCTCTCTCCGGCCTCTGCCCCTGCCCCCCTCCCCACCCCGCTGGGCCCTCGCCATCATCCTCAGTGTGGGGCTCCCCCTGTGTCGCCATGGGTCCTCTGTGGCTCCTCTTCGTATTTCCATCTCACATCTGTTTTGCTTCATTCACCTCTCCTTCCTGCCTCACTGAGGCTCTGTCATCACCTCATTTTCTCACATCTTCATATTCTCTGGGCCCCTAAGCACCTTAATTTCTCTTTGTCTCAGACAATATATGTGCCTCTGATTTGATCTGTTTTTCTGTGTCTCTCTCCGTATGTCCCTATTCCCAGAAGCCCTAAAACTCTGGAATGCTTGGCAGCAGTGGCTTTTCTGAGAATGGAGCCCGGGACAGCCCCCTAATGTGCTGAGTAGAGATGGCTAAGGACATTTCCAGCTCAGTAGTTGTCATGGTAACATCCAGGGCGGGCCAGGCAGGGACGTCCAGAACCACGTGGGCTTGACCTTTCTGTGGGTGTCAGGTTTGAGTGGGAGCTGGGGAAAAACAGCAGCAACTGCTTCCCTGTGGCTCAGCTTTGCGGGCTAGGCTGCAAGGAGAGAGGGAGAGACCAAGACCTGGGACAGCTGGCAACAGAGTGAGAGCAGAGACAGAGGGTGCGCCATGGCCATCAGAGAAGCATGCAGAGGGGCAGGGGCACAGGCATGCACGCATACGTGGGCACACGGTGCCCGAGCTCTTCACTCGAACTCCCGTCCAGAACTGACCCGTGGAGGGCACCAGACATCATTCCTGGGCGCTCAGCTCACACGTTGCCCTCTGGTGGCTCTGGGTGGGTGGTTACTAAAGGTCAGTTCCTCACATTGAGATTCCCTCCAGACTCCTTCAGATCGAATGCCACTTTTTCCAATTGCAAAAGAATTTGTTGCTCTAAGGAAAACATGCTAAAATAAAAAAGAGCCAAATGATTCTTTCAAAAATCGAAATATCATAAATGTAAAAGTCCAAAGATACTCAAAATAAAAGGCATTCTAGTCCTCTCACCGCTTCCCCCTAGTTCTGAAGGTCCCTCCACAGTCACTTTCCATGCCCACCAGGTTGAGGGGAGAGATGAGGCAAGGCCCGTGTCCACTTCTCTGACAAGAAGGGAAGCAAGATTGGTTGCTGCCCATGAGTGAAGGGGGCTTGGCCTCCCAGCCCCCTCCCTGCTCACACCCCCCACTCGACTCCTCTTCCTCCTATTAGGGCGGACATAAAGGCACCCAGAGGAGGTGCCCACAGGCGCCTTGTTAACCCTGGGACCCCTGGAGGGAGAGCTGAGAGGTACAAGGCAGCCTCAGGTTAGCTCCACAGAGAACACAGCTCACCTGTGGATCTCATGTGCAAGAGATGTCAGGCCTTCTGGGACACCACACACTGCTATGGAAAGCAAGACCAGAATGAAGATAAGGTCTTGTGTACTGAAGATGAAGTGCAGGAAAGAGATGAAGGGGCCAAGAGGTAGGTGACGTAACACCAGCATTTCAGGCTTTCTTTTATACCTCAGTACAACCCCAAATCCCCTTGGAGAACGACTGTTGTGTCGCTCAGAGAGGGGACGGGGAAATCTTATGATTCTTAGCAGGCGAACCCTGTGGTCAGAAGTCAGCATGCTTCCAAAAGCCTATTTGAAATGAGCTCTAATGATATATATTTGAAAGTGGTCCCAGTGTTACCAAAGATCCAGCATTTTTGAGACTAACCTTTCGTTCTCTGACTCCCAGGTTTATGTGCTGTGGGCCTCTGTTTGGGAGCTGATTGGTATCACCTCCTAGTTGTGCCCCTACAGACCACTGAACCCACGGCCCCATTCCACTCCCCTAATTGCTGCTGTCCTGCACGGGACTCAGCCCAGTGCTAAGTACCTCCTTTTTTGTTCTGCCTAAGCCCCTCCCTTCAGCTCCGCCTTTTTTCTGTCAGCCACACAACTCATCCCTGATCCCCCTCTTCCAGCTCAGCACCTGGGTCTGGGACAGCTCCCTGGGTATTTTTTTTTTTTGATAGTCTCAGAGCATCTGCCCAGCCCTTGAAATGGTGTAAACTGAGGAATGTGGGTCAGTCTGGCAATTGCTCCTGCCGAGCCTGTGACGCCCAGGACCCATCCCTTCTCTCTCCACCCATGCTCTGGGCCAGGCCCGCTATGTCTTCCGGATGCTCATTAGGCAAGAACAGGCCATCTCATGCCCCATGCCTTTGCTTATCCTATTCTCCTTGCCAAAAACATCTTTTCTGGTGAAACCCTGTTCTGCCTCAAGGCTCAGCTCAAATGCCACTGTCCAAGTAAAGTTCTCCATAATCTACCGTAGGCCGCTCTGTTGACCACAGAAGGTTACTTTACCACTACCATTAGCAGTCGCGTCTCTGTTTTCACTCCGCCTTCCCACTGGAGGGAGCATGTCCCGGCGTGGACTGCATTGTATTGATCTGTGTGTCTCCAGAACTTGGCTCGGTGTCACTGTTGCCGTTGGCTCCCACCCAGAGCAGACTCTTGGACTGAGGTGTGGGCTGGACTCCCCAGAGACCACAGGATACCTGAATGGCAATGAATAGTGGGTGGTGTGTGTCACGCCTCCCCTTCCTTGCCAGACAGCCCCATCCTGCTGCAGGTCCTGTAGTGCCAGGCTGGTTGCAAGACAGGGTACCCCCCCCTCAACTCTGACAAAACCACAGCCTGGCCCAGTGGCATCCCGTGGGATGGAGCAGCGACACCTGGCTGGCATCTGGATTTCCATCCCCGGCCCTGGACTGACAGCCGTCTCCTGTATTTCTCCCATACCCTATGGCTTTACTGACTCCCCTGGCTGCACTAAATAGAGCCCCGGAGAGCGAGCTCAGAGCGGGAAGAGAGGGCTGGGGGCATCCTTTCTGGCTGCAGCTGTGCTTGCGATGGCAAACGGAGCGCAGTCTTAATTACCACCCAGCCCTGCTTGTTAGTGCCTCTGGAAGCCGGAGAAGCCCCAACTTAGGAAGTCTCCCCCACAGTGGAGGCCAGGGCCCCATATTTCCTGGGTGATCACCAGGCCCACTTCTTGTGGATTGGATCTGTGTGACTTGGGATCCCTCTGGAGCCTGCAGGAGTAGATGCCCCTCCCTGGGATGGGGAAAGGGCTGGAGCTTGGAGGGAGGAGAGGGGAGGCTAGGCCCCCTTGTGGGCTCTCTTGTGTGGACAGCATATGGTGGAACATGCAATCAGAGAAGGATGAACAAATGATTAAATGAGCCAAATGCACTTAAATCCAGCACACGGATGACTTACCTGCATTCGGAGGGACTTGAGCAAGGAGCCTGGTGCATTGCTCAGCCACTCGTTTTTTGCAGTGAAATGGAATACAGGACCATAAAGTGCCAAATCCTGAACAAAAAGAAAGCCCAGCGAAGAAGGAGATGAGGGGTGGACCCTGAAAATTATAAACCCATTGGCCCGGCTCTAATATCTGAGAAACTATTCAAAAATATCAACTTGTAAACACCCTAGAAGATCAAATAATACACACGAAAGCACTTTTTGAACTGTAAAGGGCTTTAGAAATATAAGGTGTTATTGGGTAGTATTTCTGCTCAGCGCAGACTATAAAACAGATTCTATGGGGAGGCTGGAGATTTATGATAATGGCTCATCACCCACAAGGCACTTGCACAGTTTAGACTGTTTGATTTAATTAGTCATTGCCTTTCATACAGACTACTTCAGAAGCCCTCTAGGCAGTCTCCCCACCTCCACCTTCTCGCTCCTCCATTCCTCTTACACGCCATGGCTGGGTTAATTTGCCCAATGCAGAGCTCTGATAAAATACTTGCCATGTTCCTCTTGCTGACTGAACAGAGCCTGGGGACCTTGGCTTAGCAGTCAAGAGCCTCCATAATCTGGTCCCACACAACTTTCCAACCTTATTTCCCTCATTTTGTCCTGGCAGATACGGCCAAGTCACTTTTTCCAAGACGACACAGATACCAAGTAGCAGATTCCAAATCAAGCCCTTAAAACCCAAACCCCTGATGCCAAAACCAATGCTCTTTCCAGCCCATCACCTTTTCACTTTGGTGGATACAGCTGCAAGGAAGATCTTCCCACATGGGGGTTTTTCTCTTCTTTGGAAAAATTTCCTCAGGACAAATTCTCAGGAGTGGGATTACCAGATCGAAAACATTAGTGTTTTTATGGCTGCATGAATTGACATATGCTTTGCAAAAGGGCTGATCTGATTTATATTTTAGCCAGTAATATAAATATATACATGTTTCACCAGACCCTCCTGTCCACTGGGGGTAACCTTTGAATAAATTGCTTATTTAATAAGGTATTTCTTTGTTTTAGTTTAAATTCTTGGACTATTGAAGTATTTCCCATGCTTTGGTTTACTGTTTATATATTATCTCGTGTGAATTATGTGTTCATACCTGTGGCTCATATAATTATTAAAATCTTCATGTTTCAGAAGCTGCTATTAAAAAAAAAGGCAGTCTTGCAGAGCAGATACGGTGGACTCCGTGAAATCAGAGCAGAAGTTCCTATCTCATAAAGGCATGTAAACAAGCTGTATCTTGATGTCTTTAAAACACAATTGAGATCAACTAACTTAAAACACTAGTCTACATTTAAAGGGAGAACTTAGAAGAAGGTATTTCTTGGACTCAAACAATACTTTTCCTGACCTTGTCAATGTGTTATAACACTAACATTCATTGTTTGATTTCTGACTTATTTTGGAGACTTATGTAAGTGCCCTGAAATAGCAATGCTTTATTATTTTTTTATTTAAAAAATATTTTTTATTAAGGTATCATTGATCTATACTCTTATAAAGGTTTCACATGAAAAACATTGTGGTTATTACATTCACCCTTATTATCAAGTACCTCCCATAACCCATTGAAGTCACTGTCCATTGGTGTAGTAAGGTGCCACACAGTCACTACTTGTCCTCTCTGTGCTACACTGTTTTCCCCGTGACCCCCCACACCATGTGTACCAACCATAATACCCACAATCCCCATCTCCCTCCCTCCCTCCCACCCTCCCCAATCCCACCCCTCTCCATTGGTAACCACTAGTCCTTCCTTGGAGTCTGAGTCTGCTGCTGTTTTGTTCCTTCAGTTTTGCTTCCTTGTTATACTCCACAAATGAGGGAAATCATTTGGCACTTGTCTTTCTCCGCCTGGCTTATTTCACTGAGCATAATACCCTCTAGCTCCATCCATGTTGTTGCAAATGGTAGGATTTGTTTTCTTCTCATGACTGAATAGTATTCCATTGTGTATATGTACCACATCTTCTTTATCCATTCATGTACTGATGGACACAAGTTGCTTCTATTTCTTGGCTATTGTAACTAGTGCTGCAATAAACATAGGGGTGCATATGCCTTTTTAAAAATTTTGATATCATTAATATACAATTACATGAGCAACACTGTGGTTACTAGATTCCCCCCATCATCAAGTCCCCACCACCTACCCCATTACAGTCACTATCCATCAGCATAGTAAGATGCTGTTGAGTTACTACTTGTCTTCTCTGTGCTGTACTGCCTTCCCGGTGCCCCCCCCACAACATTATGTGTACTAATCGTAATGCCCCTTATTCCCCTTATCCCTCCCTTCCTCCCATCATCTCCAGTCCCTTTCCCTTTGGTAATGGTTAGTCCATAATTGCATTCTGTGAGTCTGCTGCTGTTTTGTTCCTTCAGTTTTTTTCTTAGTTCTTATACTCCACATATGAGTGAAATCATTTGGTACTTGTCTTTCTCCACCTGGATTATTTCACTGAGCATAATACCCTCTAGCTCCATCTATGTTGTTGCAAATGGTAGGATTTATTTTCTTCTAATGGCTGAATAATATTCCGTTGTGTATATGTACCACATCTTCTTTTTTTAATTTAATTTAATTTCTTTATTTTGTTTTTATTAACATACAGTTACATGAGCAACATTATGGTTACTAGACTCCCCCTATAATCAAATCCCCACCACATACCCCATTGCACTCACTGTCCATCAGCGTAGTAGGATATTATAGAATCACTACTTGTCTTCCCTGTGTTATACAGCCTTACCCATATCTCCCCACCCCTGCTACATTATGTGTGCTAATTGTAATAGCCCTTTTTCCCCCTTATCCCTCCCTTCCCACCCATCTTCCCCAGTCCCTTTCCCTTTGGTAACTGTTAGTCCATTCTTGGGTTCTCTGACTCTGCTGCTGTTTTGTTCCTTCAGTTTTTTCTTTGTTCTTATACTCCACAGATGAGTGAAATCATTTAATACTTGTCTTTCTCCACCTGGCTTATTTCACTGAGCATAATACCCTCTAGCTCCATCCATGTTGTTGCAAATGGAAGGGTTTGTTTTCTTCTTATGGTTGAATAATATTCCATTGTGTATATGTACCACCTCTTCTTTATCCATTCATCTACTGATGGTCACTTAGATTACTTCCATTTCTTGGATATTGTAAATAGTGCTGCGATAAACATGGGTGCATATATATATCTTTTTCAAACTGGGCTGCTGCATTCTTAGGGTAAATTCCTAGGAGTGGAATTCCTGGGTCAAATGGTATTTTTATTTTTAGTTTTTTGAGGAACCTCCATACTGCTTTCCACAATGGTTGAATGTACATGTATATTTTTAATAGAAATGATAGCATACAATATGTACTAATATGTACTTTACTATTTTGAGAACATTCCATATCAATATATAGAAAGTTCAAATACATTTTTAAAACTGTAATGTCCAATGTGTGTGCTCTACTCTAAGAAAACTCAATTAACAGAGATCTACATGTATACAGAAAATCTTCAGGGGGTATTTGCTTCACAAACTGAACCTCTATTTGTATAGAAATCCTCTAAATATTAAGCTATTAAGCCAACTTCACACATTTCAACCAATTCATTTCATCAAAATTATGCTGATATATTTACAAAGAAACATTTGATGAAAATGAAAGGCCATTTAGCTTGGAAATTTTTATTAGGCATATCAATTTTTAAAGATCATATTTGGGTCAAAATGACATATCCTGACTTAGTCAGAAAATGTGATTTTGTTTTTGAAAAGCTGATCCTTGTAATTCTTGTGTTTTTTTAAAACACACAGATGTAATAATTCCACCTGTCCAATTTGCCATATGTTTAACAAACAACAATAGTGTGAAACAACTTTCAATGTTGTTGGAATGAGATATGCAGTCTGGGGTCATCAGGACTTGGTAGGTCCAGCCTACCAAGGTGCTGAGTCCTAACAGGGCACAAGGCTAGACTTTTCCTCTGGATCACATCAAAGGGTGGGGTACACCCTACAAATGACCCTGACTACATTCAGTCACTGACCCCAGGGCCTGTGCATCTGTGGGCTTACTGAAAACTGTCCTGTGCTTTCAGCCTATGCCATCTCCAGGGGCCTAAGTCTCACGTGTTTACCACCTTCTGTGTACAGCATCTCTGCTCTAAAATTACTCTAGAGCAGCAAATTGGCATTATTTGAGTCATTGCTTACCCTCTCTCTGCATGGTATGATCTTTTAAACTTCAGTCTTATCTGTCCTTGGAATTTATATTTTCAAACCTAGGGTCTTAGCCTTTCTAATGCCTGTTTTCTAATTGCATACTTAGAATGTATCATAAAAGTAATTTTATTTGTTCATTTGTTCACATGTTACTCATGAATCCCTCTCATCTCCAAGTCTGTTCAAATGTACCTTCCTAAGTGTGGCCTACCCTGCTTACACTATCTAAAATTGAAACACCTCCTGTTCTTTTACCCACCTGTTCTCCTTGCCCTGCTCCATTTTTCCATCTTATTTGGCACCTGCTAACATAATACACACTTTTCTTATTATTCTTTATATTTTTATTATGCAGTATTATTTATAATTCTTTATTATACATCTCCCTCCTCAAGAATGTAAGCTCCATTTCGTCTGTTGAATTGCTCACATGTCCCAAGAATCTAGAACAGTGCCTGACACATAGTAGGCCCTCCACAAATACAGTATTTGTTGAAATAATAAATTATGTGAGTTCCTGCTATTTATAAGACACTGGACTAAGCATGTTGGGGCCTCCAAAGATCAATCTGTTGTGAGTCAAAAAGCTCATAGTCTACCTTAGAGTTGAGATGTGTAATTAATAACTACAACACAAGGTAGAAACTGCAGTACCAAAAACGAGCTGTGAAGTTAGAGGAAGAGAAAGAGAAATATTTCAGTCATGAAAAAGCTGAGGGAAGGCAAGGGCACAGGGATGGACTCTTTATTATACATCTCCCTCCTCAAGAATGTAAGCTCCATTTCGTCTGTTGAATTGCTCACATGTCCCAAGAATCTAGAACAGTGCCTGACACATAGTAGGCCCTCCACAAATACAGTATTTGTTGAAATAATAAATTATGTGAGTTCCTGCTATTTATAAGACACTGGACTAAGCATGTTGGGGCCTCCAAAGATCAATCTGTTGTGAGTCAAAAAGCTCATAGTCTACCTTAGAGTTGAGATGTGTAATTAATAACTACAACACAAGGTAGAAACTGCAGTACCAAAAACGAGCTGTGAAGTTAGAGGAAGAGAAAGAGAAATATTTCAGTCATGAAAAAGCTGAGGGAAGGCAAGGGCACAGGGATGGACTGAGGAGTCAGAGAGGCTGGAACTGAATCCTGAATCTGCCCCAGTTGAATGAGATCGGCTTGTTATAAGCTCCTCATCCACAAAATGGGGGTAAAAATATTTGTCTTAGTTAGATCATGAGGGTCAAATCAGATAAAGCCTGTACATAGCCTGTGGTGGACAGCAGCTGGTACCAAGTTCACGATGAACTCATATCAATCCCCTTCTTCCTTTCAAGTATCCATCAAGAGGAAAGCATAAATTATGACATACTATGGAATACCATAAGTCATTAAGTTGATAGTTACAAGGAATGTGTAGCAGCTTGGAGAACAATTCATGACTGATGTCAAGTGAAAAAAGACTACAAAACTGTCCTTGATAACAAGTAAAAATAATTCAAAATCTACACAAAAATTAAATCCATTGTTGGTCTACAGTGGGATGAGTCTTAACTTATCCAAATATGCTCCTTTAATTTTTGTTATTCTACTTTTTCATCACCATTTAATTTTGATATCATTTCAAACTTACAAAAAAGCTGGGCAGTACAGGGAATTTCCAAATACTTTTACCCAGATTCATCAATGATTTACATGCTCTCTCTCTCTCTCTCTCTCTGCATATATATGCCCATTTTCTAAGAATAAAGACATTCTCCTACATAACCACAGGATAGATTTCCTACTATTTTTCTAAATAAGAAGGCTGAGACATCTTCTTTCTGAGACCCTAGGCCACATTCTCACTGGGTTCAGGATGCAAGGCTCTCCTTGCCGTCTTCGTGCCTCTCACATCTGAAAACACCAACAGACTCTCAGTCTAGTCACAAGGCCAGTTGGCAGGGCCCCCTTCACACACCTGGCAGAGGGGGTAGTATATTGTGTCTCCACCTAGGTTGTCTGGGGGCAGAGCTGAAATGGCACCACCCGTGGGGAGGCTCCTGTTTTGGAACTGAAATCCAGCAGGTCTAGGGCCACAGAAGGTCTGTGACCCGGGAAGTTTGTCTCCTGGGGCTGAGCTGCCCTGGGGAATGAATAGACTCTCAAGGGAAAGGCACTTATCTGCCTGCTGGCTTCCCACTCCAAGTCTGCCGAAAATGCTTCTTCAAACCACTGAGTTCTGAGGGCCAATGTACAAGGCCTGGAGCCAAAAGTGGTTAAACAAGAATCTGTCCTTGGAATTCCTAGGCCTTAGAGCCACCGCTGATCAAGGAGGATTGTTTAGGGGATGCTTTTTTCTGGAGGAATGCAGTCTATGCTGAAGGCTCTCTGGGCAGCAACTAAGACAGCAGCCAGCCGGGTAGAGGTTTCCTATTCATCTGTGGACAAGCCTGCACATATATAATCAATGCACAGACATCTCCACCTCCACCAGGGTTAACGGTCCTCCTCACTCTTCCCTTGATCCTTCTGAGTCACCAGACCCAGGTCATTCCTCTCTCCATATTTGCAGCCTCCACCTCATACCCAACCATGACCAGTGCAGGCAGAACAGATATTAAATGCTGCAGCCCATAGGAAGGAATTTAGCATCTTTCCTGGCTCCCACCCTCCCCACTGGTTTGGCTCTGGCCTTGAGGCCCAGGCTTCCCACCCAGGCCCCTGAGCTAATAGCAGTCTCCACTTTGCTATACTTCCCTTCACCCTTATATGCCTCTTCCTCCCTGGCTCCATAACTTGTTAATGCAGTGATTTGGAGGAGTCAGGCTCTCTGGATCTCTTTCCTCATCTATATATGAGATAATGACGTTTACTTTAGAGGCTGGTGGTGAGAGAGAAAAGAGACTTGCATGTATAAGTACACAACCGACCTGAGCAAGTGTTAGTCAAATCTGAAGTTCACCCACGGGAGCGGCCAGAGCTTGGCCTCCCGTAGCTTATACTCTGGAAGTGCCCTGTGCTGAAGGTCATAAGCTGCTCAGTCAATATCAATGACTGAGGCTGATTTCTATTGAAAAGGTTATTGCCCATTTTCACCTATCATATTAACAAAACTACTTATAGACCACAGGAAGCAGAGTCCTCTCAAACACTAGTAGTAGGAGAACGAATGGCACAATCTTGATATCTGGGAACAAACGTTAGGAATATTCAGCACAGTCACTTAAATTAAGCAATTCCCCTTACAGGAGTCTATCAGAAATATTCACAAATGTGCAAAGGTCTTTGAAAAAGGCACTCATTGAAGCATTGCTTATAATAAAAAAGTATATGGAGACAATCTGAATGTCTGAAATTAGGGAACTAATTAAAGAAATTGTGGAGTTGTGATGTTGCTATGCTATGGGGCACCATAGTTGTCACAAATAGATCCCAAAGCAATCTACAGATTCAATGTAATACCTGTCAAAACTCCAACAGCATTTTTTGCAGAAATAGAAAAAACAATCCTTAAATTTGTATGGAACCACAAAAATACCCCGAATAGCCAAAGCAATCTCGAGAAAGGACAAAGCTGAACATATCACACTTCCTGATTTCAAACTATACTAGAAGCTATAGGAATCAAACAGTATGGTAGTGGCATAAAAACAGACACATAAATCAGTGGAACAGAATAGAGAGCCCAGAAAATAACTCACATTTATACAGTCAATTAATATTTGACAAAGGAGCCAGAAAAATACAATGGGGAAAGGATAATCTCTTCAATAAATGGTGTTGGGAAAACTAGAAAGCCAAGAATAAAATATTCTTGCAAAAGAATAAAACTGGACCAGTGTCTTAACACCACTAGCAAAAATCAACTCAAAATGGATGAAAGACTGAACAGAAGGCCTGAAACTACAAAACTCCCAGAAGAAACCATAGGGGGTAAGTTCCTTGACATGAGTTTAGGGATAATTTTTTGGATTTGACACTAAAAGCAAAAGCAACAAAAGCAAAAATAAACAAGTGGAACTACATCAAACTGAAAAACTTCTGCACAGCAAAAGAAACCACCAACAAAATGAAAATGCAACCTATGGAATGGGAGAAAATATCTTCAAATCATGCATCTGATAAGGGGTTAATATCCAAAATATATAAAGAGCTCATACAACTCAATAGTTAAAACAATCAGAATAAAAAATGAGCAGAGGAACTGAATAGACATTTTTCCAAAAAGACAAACAAATGCCCATCAGGTACATGAAAATTAACATCACTAATCATCAGGGAAATGCAAATCAAAACCACAATGAGATGTCAGTTCACACCTATTAGAATGGCTGTCATTAAAAGACAAAAGGTTAAGTGTTGCTGAAGATATGGAGAAAAGGGAACCCTTGTACCCTGTTAGTAGTAATATAACTTGGTGCAGCCACTGTGGGAAACAGTATGGAGGTTCCTCAAAATATTAAAACTAGAGCTACCATATGACCCAGCAATTCCACTTCTGGGTATTTATCCACAGGAAACAAAGTCACTATCTGGGAAAGACATCTGCATCCCCATGTTCATTGCAGCATTATTTATAAGCGCTAAGACATGAAAACAACCTAAATGTCCATCAATGGATGAATGAACTGAAAAAAAAAAGCAGGCATGGTATATATATACAATGGAATATTATGGCTATATATATTATTCATATGGCTATAAGAAAGGAAAATCCTGCCATTTGCAACAATGTGAGTGGATGTTTAGGGCATTATGCTAAGTGAAGTAAGTCAGACTGAGAAAGACAGATACTGTATTATCTCACTTACATGTGGAATCTAAAAAAATCCCTCCCCCAAAAATCCAGACCTATAGAAATAGAGAACGGATTGGTAGTTGTCAGAGTTGGGTAGGGAGTGGGGGACATGGGTGAGGTGGTTCAAAGATACAAACTTCCAGTTATAAGATAAATAAGTTCTGGGGATGTAATCTGCAGCATGGTGGGTGGCTACAGTTAATAATACCGTATTGTGTATTTGAAAGTTGCTAAGAGAGTAGATCTAAAAGTTCTCATCACAAGAAAAAAATTTTAGATGTGTGAAATAATGGAAGTTAACTTATTGTGCTGGTTACTTCACAATATATACATGTATCAAATCATTATGTTGTACACCTTTAACTAATACCATATTATATGTTATTTATATCTCAGTAAAACTGGATGAAATAAAAGTCCAATCTTGCCCCTGCCTAAAACTCTGCAGTGACTCCCATGGGTCTTTACATGGTTTCCAATATCCCAGGAGCTCAGGGCCTCTCTCACGGCTCCAGCCCTACCTTGCCCTCCACATGCCACCCCAACCCCAAGAAACTCCCTTCAGTATCAGCTATCACAAACACGTAGGTCATAAGTAGTTGTACTGACCTAACCAATTCTTTTTACAGATCCACAGTAGAAAAAAAAACTGAAAAATATGTTTTAACCCATTAGGGAAAAAGATCTATGATTTAAGTCCATAGTCGATGTTATTGCCTAATTCCATAATTGTAGGAAATCTGTCCATTGCATCGCGCCCAATGATGGCGATAGAAATAGCTAGAGGTACTTTGATCAATGTCATATTTATGACAGCAAAAAACACATTGAAGTGATAAGTGGGCACTAATGTTTTACAGAGTTGAAAAAAAATAATGGCAGATCATTATGTATTGACATGGAAAGATTTTATGCTTAAAAGCAAAAATTTCAAGTTGCAGAATTATTTCCAGTGATCTAAAAGTGCCTAGCATAGAGTAGGTAATCAACAAATACTTGTTTAATTCAAAGAGTTTGATCTCAGTCTTTTTTTTAACTTACTACCCCAACAGACACATATATTTTCATGTGCCTAAAAAAAGTTCTGGAAGTGACCACTGTCACCTGTGTTTACTCCTGGGGATGAGCAGCTTTAACTTTCCCTGGCTCTGGTCTGCAGAGCCCACATGGTGAGAGGTGAGGCTGCAGGGGGCAGCCCACACATAGCGGGTGGGCGGCTCACAGGAGCCCTTGCTGGAGGACTTCAGTCCTGCTGTCTCCGTGGGAAGCAACAGTAAAGCCCAACCACTGCCAACCGCTACTCAAGCTAACTTGCAAGATCAGGGAGAAAAAAAGCCAAGGACAAGATGTGCAATTATTTAGGATACTATCTTATTTATACCGAAGGAGAAATACTAGAGTATGAACTCCCAGGGACCTGGGCTGTGGGTGGGCCAGACATTGTGGATAGGTGGTTTCTAAGACTCGGAGAACCCAGGCCAGAGCCAGGCAATATGACTTGAGCAGAGGGTCATGCTCCAGGGGCTAAATCCTGAAAGTCCCAGGTCTCTGTGCTCAAAGCTTGAGAGGGAAACAAGGGTGTCAGGCATAGTCAGCTCTGGGGACCATGTGAGGCCCCAGGGGTACTAGGGAGGGGTCAGAGGAATACTTGGGCCTGTGTAAGAGGTCACTTAAGGGCAGCAGGGTCAGTTACAAGGGCTTGAAGAGAACAGGCAGGCCTCCCTGAGATTTTGGAAATGGGTACAAAACAGTATGGCTTTGGAATATTTAGAAAGATTTTCCAAATTTAGGAGACATAACGCAGTGTGGGAAGGGGTTACAATTCATCTCCAATTTGCCAGGATGGGGTCTGTTTTGGTCTGCTCAAGCTGCTGTAAAGAATTACAATAGACTGGGGGGCTCAAACAACAGCTATTTCTCATGGTTCTGGAGGCTGGGAAGTCTAAGGTAGGGTGCCAGTGTGTTCGAGTTCTTGGTGAGGTCCTTTTTCTTGGTTTGCAGACAGTCACCTTCCTGCTGTGTCCTCACATGGTGGAAAAAGAAAGAGAGAGCTATGATCTCTTCCTCTTCTTATAACAACACTCATCCATCGTCAAGGGGGTCCCACCTTTACAACCTCACGTAAGGCTAATTACCTTCCAAAAGCCCCACCTCCAAACACCATCTCAGCAAAAATCTTCAACATACGAATTTTGGGGATACACAAACTTTCAACATATTAAATTTGCGGGTACACATTCAGTCCATAACAAGGCCTGTGTGACTGCAGCAGAATCAAGACAGCTTAAAACTCTCAGGCCGGTCAGAGCAACAAGCATACTGGGGCCGGGGAGAAATAAGGGTGAAGAGGCAAACGTCAACCCCGACCCCCTCCATTCCATGCTCTCAGAGGTGAGGCAGATCCTAGCGGTTCCCCCACCATGCTCCAAGGGATCAGGACCCTTCAGAAGGTGAGGCCTGGAGGTGACTGTAAGCAAGGCAAGACCCCAGCAGGGGAAAGCTAGAGAGACCTCTCGGGCGCTTAGGTCAGGACCGTGGGGAGGCTGGAGAAGCTGGAAGCCTGGGGCATCTCTGACTTACAAGCCAAGGCTCACTCGTAAAGCCTATCAAAGCTGTGCTTTCATATATGTTATCACATTTGATCCTCACAATACTATTAGTTAATCACTAAGCCTTTATTTTCACCAAGGAAAACCCATTTCTAGCATTCATTATATCATTAGTGAAGCGCCCGATACAGACAAGACTAGAGGTAGCTGAAGGACTTGTGAGAGCCAACTCAACTGCGGATTTATTTTTGAATCAACTTTGTCGGGATATGATATATATATAATAAAATTTACCCATTTTAAGTATATCAGCTGTTTTATCTTGAACATACCCACTTTAAGTATATTAATTTTAATGTACATCAAGTTTTTCCAAAAGGTATACAGGCATTTAAGCACCACCCCAATGAAGACAGAGCATTTCCATCACCTCAGAAAGTTCCCTCAAGCCACTCTGTGCTCAGTCCTCCCACCCACATGGTCCCCAGGAAACCACTGCTCAGCTGTTACTCCAGCTTAGCTTTGTCTGTTCTAGAATTTTATAAAGATGAAATCATCCAGTATGTACTCATTTGTGTCTGGCTTCTTTCACTCAGCATAATAGTTTTAAGATTCATGCAAGCTGAGTGTATCAGTAATCTGTTCTTTTAAATTAGTGACTTGTCTTTAATTGAATTGGCTATACCACAATTTATTTATCTATTCTCCTGTCAGTGTATATTGGGTTGCTTCTGATTTTTGGGAACTGAAAATAAAACTGCTACATTCATGTAAAAATCTTTCTGTGGATATATATTTTCATTTCCCTTGGATAAATACTACCAAGTGGAATTGCTGTTATGTTATGCTATGCTATGTATGTAAACTTTATTAAAAACTTCTAATCAGTTTTCCAATCTGTTCTACCATTTAATACTCCCACAAGTAGTGAATGAAAGCTACAATTGTTCCATAGCCCCACCAGTACTTGGTATTGTCAGTTTTTAAAATTTTAGCCATGTTGGTGGGTTATGTATCTTTTCATGGTCTTAATTTGCACCTTGGCTAACACTGGCTAATTGACATTGAGCATATTTTCACTTGTTTACTAGCCATTTTTAATGAAGTGTCTGTTCAATTCTTTTGTCTATTTATTTTATTTATTTTTCTTCTTGTCTATTTATTTTTACAATGTACTTTGAAATTTCATTTAGCAAATTTTTACTGAAGTGATTGAGGTAATCATGGTTGTTTCCATTTTTATAGGTAAGGACAGTATATCCAGAGAAGTTACCCAAGCTTTCTTACAGTAGAAAACCAGCAACTCCAAGTTATTCTGAGCTATCTGTACTGCAAAGGGAGGGACTGTTATCCTCAAGCTGTGCTGAACGATACCCATGTGTTTAGTAGCCTTTGTTCAAGATACCCAGATATTTGAGAGTGAACCAGAATCATCTGATATTTTAGTTTCCTGCCTAGTAAAAATAAAATAAAAAAATCACATTTGCACCTAATTAGTAGAAAGACATCCTATGTTCATGGATCAGAAGACTTAATATGGTTAAGATGCCAATGCTCCTCCAATTGATCTATAGATTCAACATAATCCACATCAAATCCCACCTGGATTTTGTGTAGAAACTAATGAGCTGATTCAAAGATTCATATGAAAATTCCAGGGACCCAGAGTTGCCAAAACAATCTTGAAGAAGAACGAAGTTAGAGGACTCACACTTCCCAATTTCAACACTCACTATAAATGTATAGTAATCAAGACAGTGTGATGCCAGCATAAGGATAGATATTGAGCAACTGAATAGAATTGAAAGTCCAGAAAAAAACTTTGCATTAACGATCAGCTGATTTTCAACAAGGATGCCAAGACAATTCAGTGGGAGTAAAATAGCCTTTTCAACAAACGGTGCTGGGACAATTGGATATCCAATCACAAAGGAATGAGTTGGACTCCTACCTCATACCATAAGCACCATATATTTCTCAGAAAAAAATACAGAAAAAGAATACAGGCATATATCTTTGTGACCTTGGGATGAACAAAATTAAAAACTTTTGTACTTCAAAGAACACCATTAGGAAAGTAAAAAGACAACCCATAGAATGAGATAAAGTATTTGCAAATCAAATGTCTGATAAGTAGATAGAGGCTTGTATCTACTATATATGAAGAACTCTTACAACACAATAATAAAATAACAAACAACCTAACTGAAAAATGAGCAAAGGATCTGAATAGACATTTCTTCAAAGAAGATATGTACATGGCCATTAGCCTTCAGAGAAATGCAAATCAAAACCACAATGAGGTACCATTTCACACCTACTGGATGACTACGATTAAAAAGATAATAAGTATTATCTAAGAGGTGGAGAAATTGGAACCCACATACTGGAAAATAGACTGGTAGTTCCTCAAAAAGTTAAACATAGTTACCTAGGTATATACTCAAGAGAAATTAAAACATATCCACACAAAAACTTATGCATGAATGTTCATAGCAGTATTATTGATAATAACCAAAAAAATAGAAACATCCCAAATATCCATCAATTGGTGAATGGATAAGTAAAATTCTATACAATGGAATATTATTTACCAATAATAAAATAAAAAGGACTTAATTACTAATACATGTGACAACATGGATGAGTCTTGAAAACAATATGCCACGGCACTCACAAAAGACTATATATTGTATGAGTCTATTTATATGAACTGTCCAGAGCAGGCAAATGCATAGAGACAGCAGATTAGTGCTTGCTTAGGTGTGGAGAAGGTATGTGGGGGGAAATGGGAAGTGACTAACAGATACAGAGTTTCTTTTGAGGATGATGAAAATACTCTCAAACTGATTATGGTGATGGTGGTAGAACTCTGTGAAAATACTAAAAAACTTTAAATGTTACACTTTAAACAATTAGGTGAATTGTAAAAAATTGTGCAAATGTCTACTTTTATGAATTACTAAACATTTTCTTACTTGAGAAATGATTTTATAAATAGTTACATTATTGTTTTTGGAGATAAAGTATTTTTACTATGATTCCACAGAGCATAACCCAAATGATACCATTATTCATTATACTTCATATAGGTTGTTAAGTTATTTGCTGAAATTATGTCAATATAGTGCATTAATCCTGCTTCAAAGACAGGTAGAGAAAGGCTTTCCAATATGATGAACAAGGTGTGACAGAAAAGCAGAAGAAAATACTCATAGAATTGGGTACAAAGTAAATGTGTTTTCTTCAACATTCTATTTACATTGTTGTTCTGAAATAGATTCTAAACATAAAACACACACACGTAAAGGAAAATGACATGATCAGTAAAACATGCAGAATACATTCTTAAAAACACATTCTCTCTCTCCCTCTCCTTCTCCCTCTCTCTCTCTCTCTCTCTCTCACACACACACACGCACACACACACTCACTCACTCACTCATTCACTCAACCTGGCAGCCGCTACCACATCTAGAGACAACTAGACACCTGTTGTGGGGGAGGCTTCTTGGTCTCCCCAAGGAAAGGAACATATCCTGATTTTCACTCTTCACTTCCCCGCACCATTTGCCCCCCTAGGCACAGAGAGGGGAGGAGCCGCCATGTATACCAGGTTGTCACTGAGGGGGCACCCCTGTTTTTAGGATAAAAGGGGACGGAGGCGGAGGACACTGAGGGGTGCAGAAGTGCCTGACTCAAGGAGGGCGGCCTCAGCGAGCAGCACTGCCACCTTGTGGCTGGGGATGGTCCCACCTCTGGATAAAGCGCCCCCACCGACTCCCCATCCGGACCCTCAGTGGGGCTCCTTCATATTCTTTAGAAGAAAACATTCGGTAATTCAGTAACATTCCTTCAAACATCATTTTTATTGCTCTTTCTTAATAGAAAAGTAACTCATGTTCGCTTTATAAATTTTAGAAATAGAAATAAGTAAAGAGAAATAATAAAAATTACCTGTAAATCCAAACCCCTAGGGATAACCACGGTTAGTCACTTGGGTGTATATTTTTCCAGTATTTTTTCTAAGTTTTTTTTAAAAAATGGGATTACACAATACATACCATTTTTTCATAAACTAAATATACTGTATGAATATCTTTCCACTTGTAAAACATTGTTCTGCAACAATTTTTTTAATTAAGGAAAGTTTTTGAAATGTATGCAAGCAGATAGCCTAGTATAATGGGCTCTTAAAAACAAACCACCCAGCCTCAACTACTACCAACACATGGCTGAACTCACAACATTTTTGATGGTTGCATCATATTCCGTTCTTTGACTGGCTTGGACATAGTATATGTAACCAAAATCTTTATTGTTCAGCATTTAAATCAAACCCCACAGTTTTTCACTGATACATTGATACACTGGGAAGAGCATTTTTGTTTCTGAATTTTTACTGGAAACACGGGGTTATTTTCTTTACAGAAACACATAGTTACATTCCCAAGTCAGAGTTGATATGAAGTTTATAAGGTGTTTCATATATTACCCAACACTTTCCAGAAAGGCTGAATTAGGAGCCTTTTTAAATATGAAAAAATTGAGGCCCTTCTCCCATGTCATAGTGAGGAGAACCTGGCAGAGAAAATGTACAATGATAAAAAAAAATTATACTATAAATTCAGCAACATTTTTTTCTGTTTCTCAGTTAATTTTTTAAATTATTTTATTTTGGTATCATTAATCGACAATTACATGTGCAACATTATGGTTACTAGACTCCCCACATCATCAGGTCCCCCCCACCAACCCCATTACAGTCACTGTCATCAGCATAGTGAGATGCTATAGAATCCCTACTTGTCTTCTCTGAGTTGTACAGCCCTCCCCGTGCCCCCCCAACATTACGTCTGCTAATCGTAATGCCCCTTTTTCCCCCTTGTCCCTCCCTTCCAACCCATCCTCCCCAGTCCCTTTCCATTTGGTAACTGTTAGTCCATTCTTGGGTTCTGTGAGTCTCTGCTGTTTTGTTCCTTCAGTTTTTTTCTTTGATCCTATACTCCAAATATGAGTGAAATCATTTGATGCTTGTCTTTTTCCACCTGGCTTATTTCACTGAGCATAATACCCTCTAGCTCCATCCATGTTGTTGCAAATGTCTGGATTTGTTTTCTTCTTATGGCTGAATAATATTCCATTGTGTATATGTACCACATCTTCTTTATCCATTCATCTACTGATGGGACACTTAGGTTGCTTCCATTTCTTGGCTACTGTAAATAGTGTGGCAATAAACATAGGGGTGGATATATCTTTTTCAAACTGGACTGCAGCATTCTTAGGGTAAATTCCTAGGAGTGGAATTCCTGGGTCAAATGGTATTTTTATTTTTAGTTTTTTGAGGAACCTCCATACTGCTTTCCACAATGGTTGAACTAATTTGCATTCCCACCAGCTGTGTAGGAGGGTTCCCCTTTCTCCACATCCTCACCAACATTTGTTATTGTTTGTGTTTTGGATGGTGGCCATCCTTACTGGTGTGAGGTCATATCTCATTGTGGTTTTAATTTGCATTTCTCTGATGATTAGCGATGTGGAGCATCTTTTCATGTGCCTGTTGGCCATCTGAATTTCTTCTTTGGAGAAGTGTCTATTCATGTCCTCTGCCCATTTCTTAATTGGATTATTTGCTTTTGTTTGTTGAGGTGCATGAGTTCTTTATATATTTTGGATGTCAACCCCTTATCAGATACGTCATTTATGAATATATTCTCCCATACTGTAGGATGTCTTTTTGTTCTACTGATGGTGTCCTTTGCTGTACAGAAGCTTTTCAGCTTGATATAGTCCCACTTGTTCATTTTTGCTTTTGTTTCCCTTGCCCGGGGAGATATGTTCATGAAGAAGTTGCTCATGTTTATGTCCAAGAGATTTTTGCCTATGTTTTTTTCTAAGAGTTTTATGGTTTCATGACTTACATTCAGGTCTTTGATCCATTTTGAATTTACTTTTGTATATGGGGTTAGATAGTAGTCCAGTTTCATTCTCTTACATGTAGCTGTCCAGTTTTGCCAACACCAGCTGTTGAAGAGGCTGTTATTTCCCCACTGTATATCCATGGCTCCTTTATTGTATATTAATTGACCGTATATGTTTGGGTTAATATCTGGACTCTCTATTCTGTTCTACTGGTCTGTGGGTATGTTCTTGTGCCAGTACCAAATTGTCTTGATTACAAATTCAGCAACATTTTAAAGGGAGTTTTATTTCTCTTAATCACAATAACACCTATTAATTTCCCTACAAATTTTTCGTTGTCAAAAATCCAAAACAACAGAAAAGTTGAAAGAATAGTGTCTGAACACCCCTATACTTTCTACCAAACCCTCAACAATTTTTCATATTTTACATTTCAATTTCCCTCCATATATATTTATATGAATACTTTTTGCTGAAATTTCTGAAAGTAAATTGCACTTTACCCCAAAATACATGAGCATGCATTTCCTAAAATAAGAGCATTCCCTTACATAACTACAAAACCATTATCATGGCTAAGAAAACTAACAATAATTTCATAACATCATATAATATCAGTCTATATGAAAAATGTCCCAATTGTCCCCAATTATAGCCTTAAAAGAAATCAGATGCAAAGCTCATAAATTGTTGTATCATTTAATCTAGATTAGTCACTCTTTTCTTTTACCATGGCATTGTGCTTTTGAAACCTATAGGCCAGCTTTCTTACAGAATGTTCCACATTCAGGATTTAGTAATTGTTTCATGGTGTTGTTCAACTTGTTCTTCTGTCCTCTGTGTTTTCTGCAAAATGGAAATTAGGTCCAGAGGCCCTCTCTAAAGGTAGTGTACCACACTTGATTGTATTATTTATTGGAGCTGATTGTATTCCACTTCTTCCTCTAAGGTGCCTGGCATATATAGTACTCAGTATTTGTTAGAGAAATGAATGACTTGCTTGCATTCTTGTGCAGTGGTTTTCAAGAATCAGAGTATGGATCCTGATGATCTTGAAGATATTTTTACCTGACAAGAACAAATGAGAAATATAAGGCCTATGGAGTGAGTGTTCCAAAAAGCCAATTTTATTTCATTTAAGAGACTCTTTAATTCACCTGACAAATTACTTACAAATTCCAAAGGGAAAAACAGCAATTTAACAGTGGAGAATCGTAGTTGCCACCATTCCAACCAAGTGATCAAAGATAACATCTCTCAAATAGGACAAACCAATGTCATGTGCCTCCTGTTGTGATATACTGAGAAAGGACACATCATTTCTGTGGTATTCTTGGCTAATATGCATCATCTTAAAATAACATGAGGAAAAACCAGACAAACTCCAACTGAGGGCCATTCTATGTAATAACCGGCCTGTGTTTAAAAAAAAAAAGTCAATGTCATGAAAGACAAAGAAAGGCTGAGGAATTGTTCCAGAGTGAAGCGGACCAAAGAGACATGACAGCTAAATGCAGCCTGTGATCCTGGACTGGATTCTGGGCCACAGAAAACAATAATAAGCAGTTGGAGGGGAAGAGGAGGAGGAGGGAGAGGATGAAGAGAGAGAAGAGGAGGGAGCTGCAACAGCAGGGAGCTGGGGAAGGAGACATTATAGAGGCAACTGGCAAAATTTGAATAACGTATATAGATTAGATGATACTATTATAGCAAAGATGTTAAATTTCCTGGATTTGATAATAGTTCTATAGTATTTTGAGGTTCAGAGGTGCCATATTTACAGTTTACTCTCAAATGGTTTAGATATTTACACCAAAAAAGACTATCAAACAGGAGTTAGTTTATGAATATGAGTACTTATATACATATACTTTTGAGTGCCAAAATTATTAAAAGAGTAACACACCTTCCATCTCCATGTGTCCATGGTACAACAGTATGTCTTGATCATAAAATCCCTATTCCCTCATAAATATTTTAAAATAAATTTATGTATACAGACTATTTCTGTGTGTGTGTGTGTGTGCATGATAAGTGAATGATAAACCAAATATGGCAAAATGTTCATAATGAGCAAATCTGAGTGAATAGTATAGAGAAGCTCATTGTACCATTCTTGCAGCTTTTCTTAAGGTTTCAAATCATTTCAAAACAAAAAGTAAAAAAAGCAAAATCTGCTAGTAATCTTTCAGTTATGTTATTCCTATACTTTCTGGAATTAAAAAGTTTGTTTTGAAATGATGATGACAGTAGATAGAAGTTATCAATGAACTTCTTGGCAAAATAGAATATTAGCCACCCACTGTCCGCCCCTTCTCCAATATTTCTCCTTGGTGCAAAAAAATCTAAAAATGTGAGAAGCCTACTTAGTGTGTATTCCTGCAACTATGGACTCCTTTCTTCATCCAGAGACAGGACACTGTGTGTCCTAGGTAACAGGCCAAGAACAGCTCTGTGGAGGCCTCATGGGTCATGAGGGACCTGCACACACTATCTTCTCGGGCACCCATTCCTGGTACACATCCTCAGTGTCCCTGAAAGGGGACTCTGTCACATGACTGGCAGTCCAGCCTAAGTGTAGTGGGGTTCCCCAGAGCTGACCACAGAAGCAGAGTTGATACCACTGTCTCTTTCTGGGAATAGGGACAACAGAGTGAAAAAACCACAGCAAATGATAAAGGTGAACTCTTAAATAAGCCTTCAGCTACATGGGGCTTGGGCCTTGACAGAGGGGGTTAGGCCAGGGAAGAAGATAATGATCTTCCCTTCTAGGGGTCCCTTAATACACTCAGTAGGTGCTCAGAAAGTGTTTATGTTGCCACCATTAACTTCAAAAAACGAGCAGCCGAGACTCTTAGGATCTTGCTTCCTTTACAAATTCTTGGTGGGAATGTTCAGCTGACCGAACAGCATCCCTGGGTCTGCTGGCGGGAAGGATGAGGCAACGTCCACTTCTCCATGATCTCAGGAAGTCCCTGGAGCACGCAGGACCCTCAGTGGGGCAGGTGAGATTAAGAAACAGGGCTCCAACCCTTTGGACAGAAAAAAGCAGGAGCCTGAATCTGCTCTGTGGACCCAGGGGACCTAATGGATAGGAAGAGAGGATCCTGCCAGGTCTCTAGACTCCACTGAGAGCTCTGTGAGCACAAGTGAGGGGAGAGACTGGTGTCAGGGTCTAGAGTAGGAACCTCAGCTGGGGACGCCTGCAGGGCACACAAACTGTCTGGTCAGGAAGGTTCTGGGGCAGTGATCCCAGTTTCAAGGGAGGTGGAGGGGTGATGCCTGAGTCACAAAGCATGATGACAGCTGGGGAAGGGCAGCGTTTGCGGTGCATGTTAGAAGGGAGATGAGTGAGGGTGGGGGAATAGGAAGCCGGAAATAGCCACAGAGTTGTGAAGACAGGGAAACAGGGATGAGAATGGCATTGGGGCTGAGTATTAAGAGTTATTGCTGGAGGAGCTAGGTGAGCGTGTGCTGTGATGAGGGTCCGGTGTCAGGGGCGGGGCTGAGAAAGGGTCTAGGGCAGACTGGGCAATACGGGGTGATGGGGGGGAGGAGGAAGGAGGACAAAGGCCAAGAGGGCCATCCCAGGTCCCGACCGATGGTCACTCAGCAGGCTGGGGGTGCGTGTCCCAGCCAAGAGAGTTCATGTCTCTCCCCAAAATAGGGGCTTGGGGAGCGGATGGGGTGTAGTCATGGGGAGAGGTCAGGAACCCCGGGCCGCCTCGGAGGCTTGGAGGCTGCTTGCCCAGCCTCGCCTGCAGGCGGGCTTGGCCCTCGTCCACGGCTGCCCCGCCAACTGTGCGCATCCGGGCCCTGACCCCGTTTTCCACGTGCCCGGTCCAGTCCAATCCATTCCGCGAGCGGTGCTCTGAAGCTCGGTCCCAGACATTCCGTCCGGACCCAGCCAAGCGCAGGCGCCGGGGGCTGCCCCCAGCCGGCGCCGCCCGGCCCTCCGGGCCGCAGGGGCCAGGCGCGCACCCTGTCTGCGCCCGTGGGCGGTGGCGCGAGAGCCGCTCAGGAGAGGCCGGCCCGGCGCCAGGAGGCGGCGCTGCGAGCGGACGGAGCGGAGACCGGGACCCCGGCCCGCCCCCGGAGAGAGGGCGCCGAGTCGGAGGCGTGTCCCGGGCCCGCCCCGTGGGGAGTCCGGCCGGCCGGCGGGCGTGAGGCCTGCGCCGCGAGCAGAGGGCCCAGGTTACGGGCCTCTGGAGCCCGATCCCGGCCCGGCGCCCGCGAGCCGCGGGGAACGAAGGGCAAAGGGGGAGGGAATACTGCGCGCCGCGAAGGCGCTCGTTTGGCTGGGCCCTAACCCGAGCCCACGCGAGCCACAGCCGGACCGCCGAAAGCGCAAGTTGCCTTTGTTGCTACGGAAACACAGGCGCTGGAGCGCCGACCTGAGCCCCCCGCGTGGAAGGAGGCCGGTTCTTCACTTACCAGGGGCGTGCGCGGACCCCAGGGCTGTGCGCGGGCCAGGGATGACCCAGATTTGGGTGTCTGTCCCTTCCCTTCTTCCCGTCCCCCCTTGAAGCAGGACTTGGCAATTCCTCTCACTCCTCTCAGAAAAATCCACTTCACACAAGAGCCTGAGTAAATCCTGTAGATTTTTTCGAAGGCATATAGAGGAGACCAAGGAAAGAGATGATATACACACAGCATTAGACATCTCTTCCCTCATTCGGCTCTTTGGCTGTTCCTCTTTCTCTGAGAGGCCTCCAAATCTTGCCCGACCCCAGTCACTCCCTCCAAAATCTTCCTCTGTTCTTCTGCATCTCTCCAGCTTCCTCAAGCAGAGAAGGGCAGCTGGGTCCTGCCTTCTCAAAACGTTCACGGGAGTACAATGCTGTCACCCACACCTGACAGCCTGCTCGACAAAGACCCTCTATTTAGGAGCATTCACCAGCTGCAGAGATCAGCAAGATTTTACTTCTGAAACATGTATTCTCTCTCATCCAACTGTCCCCCAAATCCATATGGGGTAGGGATAAATCCCACTTTACAGATGAGCAAACTGAGGTTTAGGAAGGTTGAGTAACTTCCCCAATAATCACATGTAATAAGGGCTAAACTGACATTCAGCCCTAAGCCATCAAGCTCTTTCTCTTGTCCCAGCAGCCTCACAGAGGGACACTTTAAATAGTCACATCGGATGTGACATCTTCTGGCCTATCTAGGAGCTTTTGTCACAGAATTATTGCATGTGTGGTGTCCAGGTCACAAGACTATGTGATGTCCCTTGCATCATTTATGCTTCTTTGGTATTTGGAATTGAAGCAACATTTCTCAGATCTAAAAATTATGTCAGAAACTTAAATTGATATTTGACTTAACTATCCACACTTATATTATTATTAATCAAATACAAAGGTAGCCGGGGCACATGGCCCCATTTAATCCTCACACTCCCTAAGAGGTTGAGACAATGGTAAAGTGATTACTCTTCTCCCAGTGTGAATTCCTGTATGGAAAATTGTGACATAGAGTACTTTAAAATGTAAGTCTTCCCTACAATGTCACGGACTTCAGATTAATTATAAATATATACACAAATGCTATACAATACTATGTTTATACTATAAATGCTATATAAATACTTATACGGTGATATCTATGTGTCAGGCACTGCTCCAAACACTTTACATATTGACACATTTAATAATTACAACCCTATAAGTACTATTTTTCAAAGATATTTTTAAGTTGAAGTTTAATTTTCATAAAATAAAACAGTTTAAAGTACAATTCTATGATTTTTCACAAAGGTATATAGTCATGTAACCTTCACCTTAGTCAAGATACAGAACATTTCCATCACTCCAGAAAGTTTCCTTTGCCCTTCTCAGTCCATTCCATTTCAAGAAACCCACTGTTCTGATTTCTTATGCCATAGATCACCTTTGCTTTTTCTAGAACATCATATATGATAAATGGTACCATAGGGTCTGGTTTATTTAGTATAATCCTTCTGAGATTTGCTCATGCTGGAGCATGTACAGGTGGTTTGTTCCGATATTCTGTTGTACACATACAGAACAGTGTGTTTTCGGTTTACTTGCTGATGGGCATTTGAGTTCTGGCTAGTCCTTAGCTGTTATGGATTAAGCTGCTATGAACATTTGTAAGCAAGTGTTTCAGTGGACACAGATTTTAGTTTCTCTTGGGTAAATAGGGGTTGACTAGAGTAAGTGCATATTTAACTTTATAGGAAACCAAATAGTTTTCTAAAGGTTGTAAAGTTTGATAGTTATAAAAAAGAGGAAATTGAGGCCAAGTGAGCTCCATCAGTTGCCCCCAGATAACTTGGCCAAGCATATGTGTTCTAGCGTCTTCTCTAGCTGGGAGTGAATTAGAAAAAGAGAAAGCTGGGGCTGGGAAAAGAAAAGGCTGTGAGAGGGGAGGGGAGAGGGCGCTAAACTCAGGCAAGCCAGCCTTGCTTGAGCGGCGCTCTCTGTCCTGGGGGAGGAGGCCGCCCGCAGTCAGGGACAGCGCCGTCCTGGCTGCGCCCTGGGGATCCAGCCTGGGGTTGCAGACGACCCCTCCTCTCCGGATTCTCAGGGTCCCTGGCCCGCTGCTGCTCCCTCGACTACCCGACCAGGGAGCAGCAGCGGGCGGGCCGGGCTGTAAGCGGCCCCTTACACCAGGGCTCCTGGAAAACACGAGGCTAGAACGCTTTGCCCGAGGATTCTCTGCGGATCCTGCAGGGGGGCCCCACTCCCGCCTTCAGAAGACGATGGAGGGCGGGTTTCCCCCTCTTGGCTTCAGCGGGAGTCTTTCAGACTTGGCTGCCCTGCGCCACCGACCCCAGTGGTCAGCACAGCGCGCGGGGGACTCTTAGTTCTTTTTGTCTCCGCCCCACTGATTTTTCAGGAAGCATCCTTTGGCTCAAAAGACAACAAACAATTCGCAGATTCTAACAACAGAGTTGACATTGAAACAGGAGTGGAGGAAATAGATTTTTTTTTAGAGAGATGTAATAGATTTTTTAATGTTGGCATTTGATACAGATAGCCATTGGAACCAGAAAATAACCATCCAACATACAATAGGTAATCGACTAAATAGAAATCAAACACATTTTCATCAATGAGATGGAAAGTGCCCTTTTTAAACCTGAAGATACACAAGATACTCAGGAGGCTCAATTTCCCTCGCAACTTTCTATCTTACTTACCCTTTCACTCTAGTAGTTTGATTTACTCGGAAGGAAGAAGTGGAAACACATACAGCGTGCTCATGATGAAGAGAGACTCCTCCGACTGGGTGCCCAGGTTAGACCACGCCGAGGCTCCAGAAGAGGCGAGGGCTAGAGGTTCACCGTGCAGCCAAGACTTGGGCACAAGAACAAGCAGTGAGCCACACAAGACACTCTGTACCTACAGCTATGTCACTAGCCATGAAAATTCACATTTTCCTGAGACCAACATACCCTACCAAAGCTGAAATTAAAGGTGCACTGAGATATTACTTTTTAAATTTTAACCTGTTGAATAGGCGATACATTAACAAGGTTCAAACTTAACATTTTCACAAAGTCTCCCTCCTATGGCATTTCTGTGCCACCAGTTCTCACCCACTCTCCTCCAGTTATTAGTTTAATTCCAGTTTCTCGATGTGCCAGTAAGCACATAGGAATGATCACTCTTTTACACAAAATGTAGTACACTGTTCACATTGTTCTGCACCTTGCTTTTTCCTCTTAGTATATCTTGAAGATCTTTTATATCAACTCACAGGAAGAGAGCTTCTTCACTGAAAAAAAACTAAGTATTCAGTCCTCTTATCTATGGACATTTAGGTTGTTTCCAGTTTTTTTTTCAACTACAAACAATAGTGCAATCAATAGCCTGGTATACATGTTACTTTGCTTGCACATAAGTTATATCTTTGAGGTAAATTCCTAGAAGTGGAATTGCCAGGTAGAAAGGTAAGTCTATTTTCAGTTTTGAGAGATACGGTCACACTGTTCTCTGCAGAGGTTTTCCCACATTACCTTCCTATTTTTCCCCACTCCCTCATCTACAGAGTGTGCTATCAAAGGGTTAGGTTTTTGTCAAACTCTTAGTGAAAAATGTTTTCAGCATGGTTTTAATTTACACTTACTTATGAATGAGGTCGAACATCTTTTCATATATTTAAGGCCCATTGTATTTCTTCACTATGTACGGTCTTTTATATCCTTTGCTTGTTTTTCTGTTCGATTATTTAGTGGTTTGTGGTTTTGGTTTTTGGTTTATTTCTAAGAATTCTTTACACATACATTAGCTTTTAGTTCCAAAGGTTCCAAATATTTCCCCCAATTTTATATTGTCTTTTGACTTTCCTTATAGTAATTTTGCCATGAAGGACTGTTTTCTTTTTAATGTAAATAGATTAACCTTTTTTTTGTATGTGTAGCTGCTGGGAGTTAGTCATGGATAAAAAGATCTTCCCACTTGAAGGGAGGAGCTTATTAAAACAGCAGAACATACTATATTTTTATAAGACTATTTATGACAAGACATTGATTATATAATGTTAATCCTCTCCCCTACCCTGCATTAGTACATACAATAAATATGATTAAAAGTGACTGTTTTCTTAAACAGAAAAATGTCCATATTCACATATTTTTAGACATTTTCATTTATTATGTTCTAATCACATAAAGAACAGAAATTTAGTTCCTTGACAAACTGCCAGATTCAGAACTAACATGGGAAAACCTCAATTTAGGGTACATCTTTATAGAATGTACCCCTTTCATACCAAAAAAAATATATCCATGAAGGGGATTGATGCTTATATGAAATGATAAAAATAAATATTTTAGAACAATACTCAGGTAAGGCACAATCATAACAGGTAAGACATAATCGAAGTCTGGATCCATCTTGATGTGGTATATATACACAATGGAATATTATACAGCCATAAGAAGAAAACAAATCCTACCATTTGCAACAACATGGATGGAGCTAGAGGGTATTATGCTCAGTGAAATAAGCCAGGCAGAGAAAGACAATTACCAAATGATTTCACTCATCTGTGGAGCATAAGAACAAAG